>JAMYXO010004816.1:0-16703 GCA_033310375.1 Conus canariensis | reverse complement strand
AGATTCCAAGGAGAGAGGTGAGAGAGAGGAACGCCAAAAAGGAAAAAAAGGTTTACAGAATTTCTCCCCGGGAAATAAAAACCATTTTTTTCCTTTTTATATACAGACTTTACTTTTCCCAGATTATATAAAAAAAGGATAATTTTTAAAATTAAAGGGGCTTGCATTAGAGGGAGCCCCTTAAATTTATGTAACGGAAACATTTCCTTTCCTTTATGATTGATTTGATGATGATGTTTGATCATGAAAAATAAATCCCCTTTCCCCATTCTTTTTGCCGAAAAGAATTTTGGGGAATAGGGGGGTTTGGGGGAGTCATTTTAAACCCTTGTTTCCGTTTTTTAAACTCCCCCTTTGTTTACAAGAAAAACTCCGGGGGAGTGGGGGAAAACAGGTGTACACTTTAAAACCCCCTTGGGAGTTTTTTTAAATAAAAAAAATGTTTTCCCCTAGTGGGCAGGGGATTTTAAATTTTTAACGCTGGATTAATTTCCCGGGATTTAAAACTGTACTAATTTCCCAGGGGGGTCATTCTGTTAAGGGGTGGGGTTAAGTTTGTATAGGGGTTAAAATGACTCCCCCCTTAATGTTTAAAGAATTTTTTTGAGATTTGGTAAAAAAAAGATTTCAGAACATTTTAAATTTTTTTACTGAGGGGAGTTATTTTGGCACAGGGTGGGAGTCATTTTTATTTTAAAAACCCCCGGGGGGGATTTTTAAAATTTTTTAATTATGAACTTTTTAAATCCGGGGGTTTTAAACCATTCGGGGGTTAAAAACTTTTCTTTTCCCCGGACTTGAATAAACATTTTTAATTTGGGTTTTTTGGGGTTGTTTCCCCCCAGTTGTTTTTTTAATGTTCAGGTGCATGACAAAAAGGGAAAAAGGCATGGAAACAAGTGGTGGGGATACCCTTTTTTTTGTTTTGGGGCCATCTTTTTTGGTTTTTCGAAAATTTTAGAATTTTCTGTGGGGGGCTATGGCCGTGTCTTAAACTGGCCATAGGACGGGCCTATGGATTTTTTTTTCTTGCTGTTTAAACCCCCAAAAAGGGGGGAAAACTTTTGGCCCTGCACAACAGCTGTTTTAAAGGGCACCCCGACAATTTCTTTGTCCTCCCAAAAAACAGCGGGTTTTTCCCAAGAGGCACTCGAAAAAAAAAATTTCATTGTCCTGCGAAAAACGGGGTTTCCAAGGGGCCCACTAAAACAAAAAAATAAATTTTTCCTGCACCAGTTGTTTTACAAGAGGCCCAATTAACAACAAACTAAAGATTTGAGGGACACGGGCAAAAGGGTTTACAACCCCACAAACACGTCACGGAAATGAACCCCCCAAATCGTAAATTTCGTCCCTCTCACAGAAAAAAATATACGGACGGAAGCCCTGCTCATTCATCCCCCGTTTTTGTCATCCGTTACAGTTCCCAAAATCTGTCGGGAAATATTTCGGCCCCCCAAAAGTGTCTTGAAAAGAACAGGGGACAATGTCTGGGAAAAAAAATTGAAGTTTTTTGTTTGTGAAGGTTTTTTTAGAAAAAAAGGACGGTTTATCAAAAGTCCGAGCTTTTTCCTTATGAAAATTTTAAACGTAAACCCGGGCCAAACGTCACAAAAAGGGGGGGAAACGTAAAATTTATCAACTTTTGGACCGAACGGTTTTTAGCGGTTTTTAGAGGGAGGAATTTGGGCAAAAAATGCGCTTTTTCAAGGGCCCCCCCAGTACTGTCCATTTTCAGTGGAAAGGCGTCTGCCCTTGACAACCGGCCCGGAGGGTTTGCCTTCAGTTTGGAAAGGGGGAGACAGGGACCACACGGGTAAAGCTTTTGTGTTTGGGTTTTTTGAGAGTTGCCCCACTTTTCCCTGACTCCCGTTGCAGGTTTCTTTTTCCACCCTTCCAAGAAGACATTGGGAGGTAACCTATCCTGTGGGGACATCTAAAAGAATCCTTTTCCTGTAGCCATCTAAATTGCTTTGGCCCTTTTTCATTTTAAAATTTTGGAATTCATAAATTTTTATCTAGTGTAATCTGGATGCATAGCCTATCCAGTGACTTTTTCCAAAAGGCATGGGCCTTTTCCTTTGTAACATCTGAATGCAAAACTTATCTAGTAGAAAAATTCTGGAGGAAACCCCCTATCCGGGAGACATTGAATGCATAGCCTTTTTCCTTTGGGAATTTTCGAATGATAGCCTTTTCCCTTTTTGGGACTTTTGGGAATGCTTTTAACTTATTAGTGGAAAATTCTGGATGAAATAGCCTTCCAGTAGACTCAAAATTTTGCTTTTCCCTTTATCCTGTACCCCATTAAGGTTTGCAAAAACTTTTCTAGTAGACATTTTGAAATGCATAAACCCTACCATTTAGAATTTAAAGGTTTTGGCCAAAACCCTTTTTAGACTTTAAAAGCATAGCCTACCCAGTGGGCCCAATCGGGTTTGCTTAGCCTATCCTTTTAGAATTTCTAAATGCATGGCCTTTACCCTTTAGACTTCTGTTTGCTTTCACCTTTTTGTAGAATTGTTGCAAAACCCTTTCCTGTGGGGACTTTCCTTTTTTGCATACCCTTTCTTTTTGCCCTCTGAAGGGCTTTTTCCCAAATTTTGTAAAACTCGGAATCCTGTAGCCAACCCCGGAATGCATAGCCTTTTTTTCCCTTGTAAAACCCTCTAAATTGCATAGCCCTATTCTTTTTGACCTTGGAATGCAAAAAAACCCCCTTGTCCTGTAGACTTTCTAAAATTGTTTTTACCTACCCTTTTGACATTTTGAATGCATGGGCCAAAATCCTTTTTGTTTTTGGGAATGCAAAAGCCAAAACCTAGAAAGACCCCCTAATGAAAATTTTCCGGGTCTAGAAGATACCCTGAAATTCATAACCTGTCTAATTTTTACGGTGATTTGTATAGCGCATTTTTTATTTTTCGGTAACTTCTGTTTTTCCCCCCTTATTTTCCATTGTCCAATAAAAAAAAACTCCCAAAAACACCCCCTTTTTTACACTCTTCCGCGCCTTAGGGGGAAGCAAAAAGGGAAGGGGAGAAAGGGGGGGGTTTGGAATAAAAATCGATTTTGGGGGAAATTGTTTGATGATGTTTTGTCGTAAATTTTAGGGCAAAAACGTAAAAAATTTTTTAAACCCTTTCGTGAGTTGTGTGGTGTGAAAAAGAAAAAAGGGTCAGGAAGGTAAATTTTTAAACGATGAGTTGTACAGCGTTGAAAATCGTCCCGGTGTGCGACCCTTTGTGTGTGTTTTTGTTTTGTGAAATTTGACAACAGATTTCTTTTGGGTTTTGTGACCGTTTTGATATGTTTTTGGTTGTTTTCTCCGTCTCGAAAATTTTTTTTTTATAAAAAAAAAAAAAAAAAACTTTAGGGGGTTTTCTTTTTAACCGGGGGGGGGGGGGGGTTTTTTAAAGGGGGGGGGGGGGCCCAAGGGGGGGGGGGGGGGGGGGGGGGGGGGGAAAAAGGGGGGGGGGGGGGGGGGGAAACAAACTTTGGGGGGGGGGGGGGGGGGGGGGGGGGGGGAAGGGGGGGGGGGGGTCAAAAGGGGGGGGGGGGGGTTGGGGGGGGGGGGGGAGGGGGGGGGGGGGGGGGGGGGGGGGGGGGGGGGGGGATTTTTAATTTTCGGGGGGGGAAATTTCCTTTTACTAAACTTTGGGGGATGGGCATTTTTTTTTTTATTTTTCCTTCTTTTTCCCCTTTTTCTTTTCTCTCCCCTTTTCTCTTCCCCCCTCTCCCTCTCTCCCCTTCCCTTTTCTCTTTTCTGTCTGTGTGGTGTGTGTTTTTGGAGGAGGAGGGTTGTGTGTTGAGGCGGGGTAGGAGAGGGGGGGAAAGGCCCTTTTGGCGGCAGGGAAAAAAAGGGGGAGGAAAATTGATTTAAGGGGTTTCTAAACCCCGACGGTGCCAATGGGCCATTTCCAAAGGGGAATTTCCCGGGAAACGGTTTTCAAAGAACCCCCCCAAATTCCCAAAACCCCCAAAAAATTTTTAAAACTTCCCTTCCCGAAAAGAGGGTTTTTTTCTTTGGGTTTAAAAGGGGAACAATGGGGCCAGTTTGTGTTTTTGTGTTTTTTTGGGCGAATTTTATAGAATTTCGTAGAAAATTCACTTTGCTCATCAACGAAAAGGGAAAACAAAAGGGAGAGACACCCTGATGGAAGGTAAAGTGGCGGCAGTTTTTTTGGTTTTAAGGTTCCCTAGAAGGGTTTTTCCAGGTTTAAACCGGCATAGTGCTACCAGTTTTTTTTTGGACAGTAAATCCAATTTTGGCCCGGCCCCCCCCACCAATGAATCCCAACCCCCCCCCCCCCCCTCTCCAAGTTTCTGCCCCCGCCCCCAAACCACCCTGTCCGTGTGGTGGGGGGGGGGGGGGGTGAGTGTGGATGTGAGAGAGGGGGGAGTGTGAGAGGGGAGGGGAGAGTGTTGTGGTCGTGGGGGTGCGTGCCAGCCCCACCCCTTTATTCCCGTTTGTTTAATTCCGTTTTTTTTAAAAAAAAAAAAGAACGGTTTTTTTGTAGGCGCTTTAAAACCGCCTAAAGGGGAGGTTTTTGCTTCGGGTTTTGGGAAAACCAAAAAAGGCCTAGCTTTTTTCTTTTTCTTTCCTCTTTTTGTTTTGTGGGCGGCTTTTTTCCCTCTTTGTTTTTTTGGGTTTTTTGATTTCTTTGTCTTTCTTTTGGTTTATTTTGGTGTTTTTTTGGGGGAAATCTTGTTGATTAAAAAAAAAAAATCTTTCCGGGAAAATGCAGACATTTTTAAAGTTTTATTGGGGCCCACAGTCAAAAAAAAAATTTTAAAAAAAAACTAAAAAACTTTATGAATTAGTTTAAATTGTCTTTTCCCTTAAAGCTATTGCAGAATTTAAAAGATGGGGCGATCTTTTTTTCTTTACTACCACTAAAATATTCCCATTGTGGGGGTAAAAGCATAAAATTGACTTTTTGCGGTAAAAAAATGATTTCTTTTGATATGCTTCGTGGGACTGGGGTTTAAAAATTTTAAAATCGGGGTTTTTCCAAAAAACCCTTTTTTCCCGGTGGGTTTCGATTTTTTCGGGACTTTCTTCGGGCCCAAGGGGGGGACAACAAATTTGGGGCGTGAATTACCCACGTTTGCACGGTTTGACGGGGAAATTCGGGCAAATACTGCTCTTTTGTACGGGTTTTTCAAACTTTCACGGGGGGAGAAGTTGGAAAAAGCTGAAAAAATGCTCTTTTTTTTGGTTTTTAAATGCCCTTAATTTTTTTCCCTTTTCAAAACAAACTCGCAGGGTTTAGGGACGGGGCCCTTTGGGGCCCTATGCCCAGCCAGACACCGACACATGCTTTAAGCCAGAAAAAAAGATTTTCCCAGTGCTGGGGGGGCGTTTTTTTGGGTATTTGAGATCCGAAAGGCGGGGTCAAATCACCCCCCTCTCACCCCCCCACGTTTTTCTACCGGAACGGTCTCCCTGTTGAAAATTTTTAAAACAGAAGTTTTTCACTAAAAAAGTTTTAACGCTGATTGGGACCGTTGTGGTTGTCATTGTGATCTGTGGGAAGCTTGTTTTCTTTCGTTTTCCAGAAAAGGGAAAATTTTATCAGGAAAAGGTTTCCCCGTGGGGGGTTTTTCACACACCACCGTCCCCCCACACATCGCGCGCGCGCACACACTCGCGGGCCCCGCGCGCGCGGCACCCACCAAACACACAAACACACACACCACACACCGCACCACCCACACACACAAAACAAAACACAAAACAAAACAAAAACCACACATATATCAAGTACGCTTTTTTATTTAACAAAAAATACATCTCGGCCCCCCCCACATCACTCGGCTTTGCACAAAATTTTTACGGCACTCAATGCACGCACGCGCGCGCGCGCCCACACACACACCAAAAACCACAAACACAACACAACCACACCCCAGTTGTGAAGTCTGAAAATTTTTTTTTAGGTGTTTTTTTATAAAATTCAAAAACTTTTTGGGAATTTCAAAACTTTTGACTTTTTTTAAAAACCCCAAAGCAAAAAAAAATTTTTAAACTTTTAAAGGGATCGTAATTTAAAAAAAAAGTGGGGACAAGTAAAAACAACCTTAACTGCCTCTAGCAAGGGGCTCTCGTCCCCTTCACGGCTTAGGGAAATGCCCCAAGAAGTATTTTTTTCTAGGCCCCCCAAATATCTTTTTGGAATAAATTACCAAAGGATTGACTGCAAGGGGGGATAAAAAAAAAATTGCCCCTGGGGTTGTTTCCCACCTTTGCATTAACTAAGGCGGAAATTATAGTGAAGCGGGAATCCCTACCTTTGAAGGTTAAAAAAAAGCATCTGCCCAAATTTATTTTTTTTAAAGGTTTTTACCTTTGGGAAAATTTTTTGTACAAACGGGTATCTTTAAAAATCGGGAATTTTGATTTTGTAAAACGAGCGCGGGAAATCCAATCATTAAAAACTATTAAGTTTTTTTTCCCAAATTCAGAACAACCCCCTAAAAACCCCACTAAAATTGCTTTTTAAACCCTTCCTTTCCCCCAAAATTTCCCAAGGGGGGTCCCCAAAAAAAAGGGGCCTTTCCTTTTGATCATTTCCCAATGTTTTTATAAAAAAAAAAGAGACCCCCCGTATATTTTAAAAAAAAGGGTTTTTTCAATTTAATTCATCTGGTAAAAAATTACAAAAAATTATTTTAAAGTTTTTCCCTTTGAGGGTTTGGGTTTATAGAGGGGAAAAAGGAGCAGGGGTGCTTTTTTTATTTCCAGTTTTTTGAAGTAGAAAAAAACTCTATAATTTTGGGTTTTAAAAAAACCTTTACATTTTTTAAAGGGCAGGTTTTTTTGGGGAATTTTGTTTTGGAATTTTTTTTTTTTATTTTTTACATTTCCCCCTAAATTCTTTTGGGAATTTTTGTGTTTTCCTTTTTGGAAAATCGTTTCTGGGGGGTTTCCCGGCCCCCAAAAATTCCCAAAAAATTCGACTTGAGATTTTAACGGGAAAAAATTAAACCCTTTCCCTTCACCCTTTTTTTAAATTTAAAGGGTAAACCCGTTACGTTTTATTTGGGGTTACCATCTCACGGGGAAATTTGGGTTATCAAATGAAAAGGTTTTTGATCACGCAGCAAAAAAAAAAAGGCAGCTAGAAATATGGAAAGCCCCAAATTTTCCTTTTAAATTTATCCCTTTTTTTTCTTCCAGAATGTATTTTTTTTAAATTAAACAAACGGGATAAAGGAAAAAAGTTTTTCCCAACTTTTTTTAAAAGCACTCGGAATCCCCGGTACTATAAATAACTGTTTTTGCAAAATTTTCCCGGGGAAAAACAAAATTTAAAAAAGCAAAAACTTAAACCCCTATACCTAGAGATTTTAAGAACCCTTAATTAAAAACAGATTTTTTTTTTGGGAATTCACTGAAAAAAAAAATTTAAGAAAAAAAAATGTTAGGGGGGATGTGTGGAAATCCCTTTGGGGTTTTTTATATTTGTTAGGTCTTGCCCCAAAAAAAAGAAACTTGATTACCCCTGGTTGGTGGTAATACTAGGGTTTGATCGAGTCATCCCTCTCTAAAATTTTTAAATGTGGGGAAGTGGTGGGAAAAAGGGAAAGCAAGGGGGGGGGTTTGGGATGGCGGGAGAGGGGGTGTGGGGTGGGGATGGGGGGAAATTGGGAAAATTTGGGGCCCCCGAGGAGGAGTTTCTTGTGGGGGTGGGGTGTGTTGTGTGTGTGTTTGGGGGGTGGTTTCTCAGATTTACTTATTTCAAAGTTTGTTTTTTTTTTTTTTTTTAAAAAGTCCGTTTTGGCATTTATCTTTTTTTGGTTTTATCTTTTTTGGTTGTTTTTTTTTAAACCGTAGAAATTTATTTCCAAAGGTTTTTCACACTTTTCCCCCCTGTCTCTCCCCCTTTTTTTCAAAAAGCACACACCCGGGAAATACCACACACCCCTTTTAACGGATATGCTTTTGTGAAAAGCCCTTTTAAAAATTGGAAAACACCCCCACCCCACACACACCCCCTCACACACCCCACACCCCCAACACACAACAACACCCCCACACAAACCCCTCCCCCCCCGATTTATTCCCCGACCCTTTTTCCCTTCCCATCCCCCCACCCTTACCCCTTTGGCCCCCGCCACCCCAAACCCCCCTCCCCTTTGCTTCTTCCCCCCCACTACTCCCCACCCCGGGCTGACCCCGACGGGGTATTCTGATGATCGTTTTTTTCCGGGCCAGCGGGCCAATTTCGGGGGGAATCAGCCCGGGGACACACATTTATTCCCCCAAAAGGTCAGTCAGGGTTCGGCTGTTGGTCCCCAAAAACCCAAATGTGTTCCCCCATGTTCGGCACTTTTTTCCAACGCCAGCCACAGGACTACCCCACCAGGCCTTCGTCTACCTCAGCAAAGGGAAACCCAAAATTTTTGTTTAAAAAAAAAAAAAATTTGGGATTGGGGTGGGGGGGGGGATTGGGAAGGGGGGGGGGAAAGGGGGGGGGGGCTTTATAGTCAGTGTTTGTATATTTTGGCTGTTTTTTAGCTTTCGTTGTATATGAAAAGGCAAAGGTCCGGGGGGGGTGGAAGAGAGGGAAAAGGGGAGAGAGAGAGACGAAAAGAGAGGGAGAGGGGTCGGGGGAAAATTTTAGCCCCATCTTTCGTTTTTTCAAAAAAAAGGGCCTCGGTCTTCAAGAATGTTTTTCAAAAATGTTTCCATTTTATTTTTTAACAATGTTGAAATTATTTTTCCTTTTTATCCCTAGCTCTTTACTTTTTTTGGGCCTTCCCTTGTTTTATCAATTGTCACCTTTCCCAAAATTATTCCCATTTTTACAAAAATAAAAAAAAAGCAGTGCAAAAAAAAAAATTGCATACAAAATTTTAAACTAACTAAAAAGACCCAAAAATATTTGGGGGAAACAAAGTTCGTTTGCTTTTTCGATATGAAAAACCCATTGTTTTTTTTTTTTTTAATTTCACGTAGGCCCCCCAATCAAAAATTTTCCACTACATATACGATTTTACCCTACCCCAAAAAAACATTTTGTGAAGAAAAAAAATGGGAAATTGGGGGATACTCCCCCCCAGGGAACAAACAAAACGAAAACTTTATTTCGACAATCTAGTTCCGAAAATGGAAACTGAAATCAATAAAGGTTTTTTGGTGAAATAAAAAGTTTATAGGGGCTTCTGGAAAGGGAAAATGAAAAAATTTCGGTCCAAAACTTTTCCCGGGTTTGTCCACGATGTGGGGTTTTTGGGGGAAAAATTAGGTCGGGATATCCAAAAGGGCCCTTCATTCGTCTTGCTCACCCCCTCCCCTGCCTTTGCAACTCTTTCTGGCCCGTCAAACCCCTAAATCGAACTGCAGTTTTTTTTCGGGCCCTGCTTTTTTGTGAAAACCCCTTTTTCCAGAACATACAGCTAGATTTTTGTGCATCTCCAGGTTTTTTGGGGGGTTTTTAAAGCTCCCCCGGGGTCTTTTTTGCTCCCCAAGGTATTTGGGGTAAAGCTCCCCCTGGTCTTTTTTTGCATCCCAGGTATTTGGGGGGTCAATTCCCCATGGTTTTGTGCTTTTTCCCCCAGGTGTTTGGGCCGTAAGCCCCCCCGGGTTTCTTTGGGGCCTTCCCGGTGTTTGGAGGTCAGCTCCCCCTTGGTTTCTTTGTGCATCTCAGGTTTTTGGGGGGTGACTCCCCCTTTGGTTTTTGTCCCTTCTCCAGGGGGGTTTGGGGGGTCGCCCACCCTTTTTTTTTGGGGCAACCCCCCCCTTGGGGTGTTTTGGGGGGTCAGCTCCCCCGGGTTTCTGCTGTTTCCCCTTTTTATCGTTTTTTCTTTTCCCCTGGCTTTTTTGGTTTCCCCCAAAGTGACGGTGGTCCTGCGGATACCCCTATCATGTAAGGGAAAGGTGTGGATTGGCGGATCTTTAGCTTTGCAAAGGGTATAAAAAAGCAACTTTCTTTTTTCATTCTTACCTGTTTTTAGTAAATCAATTTTATAAACGAAAAAATGTTCTTTAAACCAAAAATAGAGAAAAAAAAATTTAGTTAAAATAAAAAAAACCTTCCCCCCCGGCTACTGCTTTTTTAGGGGAATTGGGATAAAAAAAAAAAAAAAGTGATTGAGGGGGATACGTGATTGGGGGGGTTGGGGGGAATTTTTATCTTCTTTTTTTCGGTTTTATGAATTTTTTTTTTATTTTCCTCGCCTTTTTTGGAACCAAGCCCAAAGAATTTCGAAAAACGGGGTGTCTTTTTCTTGTGAATGGTTTTTTTTCCCTGCGGTTTAGCGGGGTTGTTTCAAAAATTTTAAGATTTGTTTAGGTTTTTCCGCCTGCGGGTCCCCCCTCACTTTACAACTAATAGGGACTTAAAGTTTTTCCGGGGATTAAATTGGGGCGGCTTTTAATTTTAGGTTTGATTTCACTCGGGCTGTTAAAAAAGGGGGTCCAGGAAGAGCTGGGTTCGTAAGCTGGAAAATACAGATGCCCATGCTCAATGTGTGTGCACAGCAAAAAAGAAAATTTGTGTTTTGTGTGTGTGGGGTTGTGTTTGTGTGTGTTTTGTGTGTGTGTGGGTGAGGGAGAGAGAGGGGAAAGTGTGTGTGTTGTGTGTTGTGTGTTGTTTGGGGGTTGTGTGTGTGTTGTCTTTTTGTCCCGCGCGAAATGGGGTCCCGGGGCGTCCCGTTTGTGGGGGGAGTGTGGTGTGTGTGTGTGGGGGTGTTTTCCCCGTGTGTGTGTGTTTTGTGTGTGTGTGTTTTGTGTGTGGGGGTTTTGGTGGGTGTGGGGTTTGTGTGTGTTTGGATTAAAAGTATAAAGTTTTTAATTTTTTTAAAAACCGTTGTTTGGTTTCGGACAAAAAGTTGTAGACAAAGAACGAAGTGGAACATCATTTCACGAGCATACCAGGAATTTCAGACTCCACTATCCCGACACTAAGTCAGTGAATCACCCAAAACCCGCACCCACCCCCCCCCCCACCCCTCCCCCTCTTCGTTGTCTTCAGGGGAAAGGCATCTTGTAATCAAGCAGCAAAAATTCTTGGTACCCTACATGCCCCCCACCCCCCCCCCCCCCGCCCACCCCCTACCCCCTCCTTCCATCCACGCCTCCCCCAATCTTCAACAAACAAGCACCGTGACTTCGGCATGTTGGAACCCGTGAAAATTCTTTTTCTCTCTCCCCCTCTCTTCCCTCTCTCTTCTCCCCTCTCTCTCTCTCTCTCTCTCTTTTCTCTCTGTGTTCATTTCCCATGTCATTTCCCCCCCCCCCTACCTTGACAATGACAGCCCTTTGTTATGTTTTGTGGGGTCTGCTTGTTATCATTTTTTTAGATAGGTTTTTTCTTTGTTTACTTTGCACTCTACGGTCGGTCTTTTTTCATAACACGGGCAGCGCGCGGCCCCCTGTAAAAAATTTGGAGAGGAGAGAGAGGGAGGAGGGGAGCAGTCGACAATAAACCAAAGGTGCCTTTCAATACACCCAGAAAAAAGGGCCCCCCTTTATGCCGATGCCTATGGCCTATAAAAAACGTTCGCCCCAAGCAGCTGATGTATGTGCTTTAAAAAAATCAAAGCTCTTCAAGTGGTGTGTCTTTCCGGGGACGGGGGTGGGGGGATCAGTGGGGTCCCTTTTTGGGAAACCCCTTTGCATGCATCTGTATTTAAAACCACTGGCAGTTTTGCTTTCATTGAAAGGTTCAAATTGTCTGCTTTCGCTTAACCGCCTCAAGTTGTGTTCTTTGTTTCAAAGTTTTAAGTTGTCTTTTCCCCCCCCCCCCCCCCCCCTCCCATCCGTTCAAAAAGCTTCAAATTTTTTGCTTTTGTTTCAAAGTGTTAGGTTTGGGGGTTTTTTTGTTTTTTTTGCTTTTTTTTAAAACGTTTTTTAAATTTATTATCTTTGTTCCAAAGGGACTAATCCTAAGCGTTTCAAAAATTTTATATCTTTGTTCCAAAAGGGGTTTGTTGTAAGCGTTTGGACAAGTTGCAACCTTTGTTTTAAAGCGCGTCGAAACATTTTTCTTTTCTTTCAAAGGTTTTTTAAATTTTGTACATTGGTTTTTAAAGCACTTCAATTGTCAGCCCCAGAACTTTGAGTTGGGCGCTTAAATTTGTGTGCCTTTGCTTCGTGGGTTTTTTCTGATTCATGTATCATCCTCATTCTCTTGGAATAGGTCTTTCATTTTTGTTTTCCGGAAGATAAACTTGACGAAAGCGAAGTGCTTTAAGGCACATTCCTCTCCAATAGGCAGCCCAAAACGGAGCTCGTATACAAGCCCAGTCAACAACACACCACACAAACAAAACACCACCACACACACAACACAAAACACCACATGCCACACACACACACACACACACACAAACACCACACACACACACCACACCACACTGACACACACACACACACACACACACACACACACACACACACACAACACACACACATGCAAATAGTCACATTTAAACTCTTTGGCCTCTCGCTTTTGCTTCGATGTTTTCCGTCTGTATGCCTTACCGTTGTCTTTCTATCTGTTGTCTGTCTTTTTGTCTTCTGTCTGCTGTCGTCTGTCTGTCTGTCTGTCTCTCTCTTCTCTCTCTCTCCCCCCTTTTTTTCTTCTCTTTTCTTCCCCCTCTCCCCTTTCTTTTTGTTCTTTACTACTAGACTTTTCCAGTTCTGCAGTCACTCTTTTCTCTCTCTTCTCTCTTTCTTCTCTCTCTCTCTCTCCTCTCTCTTTTTTTTTCTCTCCCCTCCCTCCTTTTCCCCCCATCTCTCTCTTTCCTCGTCCTTTCTACTGAATATTCCAGTATCACGAAGAAAGAGAAGGAAAGAGAAGGAAAAAAAAGAAAGAAAGAGACTCTCCCCGCAGCTAATGAGTTTCGTGTAAAGCGAGCATGCCCCGAAGGCCGGGGAAGAGCCAGATGACAGATTTTTGGGAGGAAGGGGATGATGGGAAAATTCAGATGGTAGGAGAAGTAAAGGGACGGGATCACTGGTTGGAACAGCGGGTGCGCTGGGTTTGTGGGCCCCTTTTGGGGGGTCAGAGTTCGAGGTTTTGCAGCAAAGGTGGTTAGTAACAAAACGTTTGAACGATGAAAATCCCCCGGGTCTGTAAAAAAAAAAAATTTTTGAGTGTAAAAAAAACATGATTTTATCCGGAATTTGGGGTCGTATTGAGTTCAACCCACTGTCAGCAAAAAAATCAGGGGTGCATGACTTGTGGACTCCTTGTGTTTTGACACGATTGGTGGGGCACTCAATTTTGGAGGAAAAGTCTAGCAGGCGAGGGGAAAATAAAGGGTCGTGTGGATCGTGCTCGCATGGGGGAAAAAAGAACGGTAGCCCGCCTCAGGTGGTATGGAAATGGGTCAAGGGCTAAAACTTGCGATGAATAGTTTTGGTAGGGGCTGACTTGGGAAAGCCCGGGAAAGCTTTGGTGAACAAAAAAACATATAGCGTTTTGGTCTAAAAGTGTAACGGTGGCTCGGACCTTGATGTGGAAATCAAAGTTTTTTTTCCGCCCATGCCATGCATGCTCCCTTGTAGCAGACCTATCATCTGATAATGACTGCCTTACAACGGGCGCCATTTCCCCTGTATCTCCGCGTCTCAACCTCAACCCCCCCACCTCCCTCTTGCACCCTACAGCACCCCTTTGTCGTCTCTCACCCCCTTCTTTCCCCCTCTCGTCTGTATTTACCTCACTGTTGTTCTTTTCCCCCCCCCTCTCTCTCCCCTTTTCTCTCTCTCTTTCAAACTGTGCTTTGCAGAATTTTATCTTTCAATGTACATCATGAAGAATTTTATTTTTTTTGTTGAGTTTCAAAACGGAGTGAATGAGGGGGGAAAAAGAAGCAAATTTTTGGGAAAAAGAGGGGGGTTTGTTAAACCCCCAAGGGCACAGACAAGCAGGGGGTTTTTGTCTAGTTCGTACTTGTCTGTGTCCCTTGGCGGGGAACTAACCCCCTCTCTTTTCCCAAATTTTTTTTTTTTGTTTATTCCCTTTTATTTGTATATTTAATGCTTCTTTTCTCTTGTTTTTTTTAGTGTAACCCCTTTGTAAGGGGCCTTGGGTTTATCTGAACAATTTTGAGTTTTTTCTCTCTCTCTCTCTCTCCTTCCCTTTTTCTTTTCCCTTTTTCTTTTCCTTTTTCCCCTCTTCTCTCTTCTCCTGTTATCTTCCTTACCTTCCTTTGTTCTAATTTATCCGTAGTGTTTTGACTTTAAGCGATTAAATTGTTATTACCGTACTTTACCATTAGGCCCCCATCAGCAATTGAAAATGCCCCCCGTTAAGGCGAACATCTGTTTAAGTTATCGAATTCTGACAAGACATCTTCCAAACACAGTTGTAATGGTACTTTGCAGAACAACTCAAATGTAGGTTATTTACACTTTAGGTGACTGCAGGCAAAACGAAACGAATTTTAAAAGGAAATTTTAAAAAAACTCCGCCAGTTTTACATGGACAAACGAATTGGGAATAAAAAAACACGACGCGTTTCGACCTCTTACGTCGTCTTCAGGGAAGACAAAAGCAACACTCGGACAACGAAAACGAAAAAGAGCAATCGCTTATCTTTGTCAAATTCGGGCCCGTGGGCGTTGAATGAAAACGGGCCTTTGGGAAGGAGACAAAGCAGTTGAAATAGTGAGATGGTAACTGGGGGTCGGTTTTGGTTAGGGGGAGAAAGCTCAGTATACGAGGGTGTCCGGGCTGCAGCGGCTCACAACAACAACACACGGGGCCAGAAATGGGATATCTGCCCCTGTGGAAGGCTGGGGTAAATGGGAAAGTTGTTTATAGCCCCCGCCGCCGCAAGGGGCCCTATCAGGGCGCACCGCGTTGAAGTCAATCACAAGTATTGAAATTTTAAAAAAAAAAAAAAATTTACACAAACCTTTAAAAACACCTCTAAAAAATACCGGAAAATTGTTAAAAATCTTTCTTTCCCTAAAATTGTAAAAGACAAAAAACCCCAACCTCCCCTTTAAAAATTCAAAGACAACCTCAGGTGGGCATCTCTGAACAAGGTTTTTTATGGAAATCTGTGTAAGGGTTTTGTCTTCATTATGCAAGTCCCCAAAACTCTAAAGAATTTTTTTCACTGTGGTAGGGGGTTACATGGAATGCACCCCCGGAGATTCTCCCTTTTTTATGGAAAGATAAAAGGGTGTAAAAAGGAGTGGTTTTGCAAAAAAACACAAAATGTTTTTTCTTTAGCCTGAAGTGGCCGTTGTGCCCAAAAGACCACGTTGTTTTTCCCCTCTGCCTGGACCCGGGTGCAAAGTTTGGGGGTGAAGGCGCCGCCCCCACACAGCGCCAAAAACAGGACCCCTTGGGTCCGTTGTTTAACCGGTGTTTACATGGTTGTACAGTTTCAACCTGGGACTGCCACAGACAGTGCTAGGACTGACGATACGGAAAAGAGAAGCGAAGGGGAAACGGCACCAAACTGAAACGAAATTACTCTGACACTTTGGAATAAACACCTTTAGCTAACACATGGAAAAGGATCGTTAAAAATTTACCCCACTGCCTTTCTGACTTCTGCATGGTATTAATCCTTAACGGGGGCCATACATGTTTTCTAACCGTCCGTGATTGCCCACCAGCTGTGAGTGTTATGGGCAATTTTCCGGTAAGATTACTACCCGCCATGGCGAAGTGGTTTGGGGGGCTCCCGGGCTGGGGGGTGGGTTCGTTTCCCATCGGCCATTCATCGTAGGTTCAATTTCCATCGGGTCTTTTTTTCATGCATTTTTCTCCCGAGGAGAGAGTTCAGTTTGCTGGGGCTCAGTTGGGAAACCGGGGAACCCCCAAAGCCGAGTTTCATCCCCTTAATGGATGAATGAAGTTTTTTCTCAGTTTTTCCTGACCAACACTACAGTTGTCTTATCTCTAGGGCCTGCTTGACGGCGGAATATATTTGAAAGTGCGTGGTTCACCCCCTTCATGGGGTCTCAGACCAAAAATTTCCGTAACTCATCTTCATCTCATCGTCAGCACTAAAAAAAAAAGCCTAAAAATTCTGGGGCCCTTCATGCCCTCTTTATGGTGACCTAGTTCGCTGTCCTCTCCAGTCCTTGTCTATGTTTGATTTGTCGGGGGGCTGCGTTGGACGTAATGGTGGTGGTTTCATCACTTAACACCGCCGAAGTGCTCGGCAGCAGTCAGTGTTCCCCCCAGTGGGTTGCGTTGCTCCCGTGGGGTTGCCGGTTTCCGGAGCTGTTGCGGGGGCGGGCCGACTGTGGCTGTGGACGAGGGGAGTGGGAATTTTAGCGACGTTGGGTGCGGTGCAACGGGGCACAAAAAAGATGGGGCGCACGCAGCAGTAGCAGCAAAAACAAAAATAACAAAAAAGGGATGTAGGTCTTGGTGTCAAGAAGAAATGCTGACTTGTCTTGTGACCAAGTAAATGAAATCAAAAAAATGGGTACGATCCTTTGTCTAAACCCCATGAATCCCGTCATCTGGAATCATTGCCCGAGGGGGAATGACTAACTGGGGGTGGCTTGTTCCAGTTGCAGACAGCCCGCAGCGAAAATACAGCAGTGGGTGAATTCCCTCCCCAAAAAACTGAACGTTTCTGTCGACGTTTTTTTCCCTCCCAAATAACATAACACATTTAAAATGTTTTATGATTTTCCCGCCCTTTGCAGCACACTTGGCTTTATTGAACCATGCTTTTTTAAAGTACACGGGGAAACAAACAAACGGGAACAA
>JAMYXO010004815.1:12500-16706 GCA_033310375.1 Conus canariensis | reverse complement strand
GTGTGTGTGTGTGTGTGTGTGTTGTGTGTGTGTGTGTGTGTGTTGTGGGGTGTGCGTGCGTGCGTGCGTGGTGCTGCGTGTGTGTGTGTGTGTGTGGTGTAGTGTGTGTGTGTGTGTGTGTTGTGCGTGCGTGCGTGCGTGCGTGCGTGCGTGCGTGTTGTGTGTGTGTGTGTGTGTGTGTGTGTGTGTGTGTGTGTGTGTGTGTGTGTGTGGGTGGTGTGTGGTGTGTGTGTGTTTTGTGTGTGTGTTGTGTGTTGTGGTGTGTGTGTGTGTGTGTGTGTGTGTGTGTGTGTGTGGGTGGGGTGCGCGCCGCGGCGCGCGCGCGCGTGTATGTGTAGTGTGTTCACTTTTCATAGCCGTACGGGCACATATCAAATTCAGAGTATGAGTTCTGTAAAATATTACAAAGATTGGAAAAGAACAGGTGATATCAATTCAAACACACACACACATAGCTTTGCCAACCACCTGCCCACCTTCCCTGCTCGGGTTCTGCACCCACCCCATCAGCTCCTCTGTTTTCCACCATCTTTTACCTTGCCTTCCTCCGAGAGAGGCAGAGACAAGGAATGAAAATTTTACGAAAACCATTTTTTGCGAGGAGAAGGAGAACTGATGACCTTTTAATGTAACTAAGTCTCATAAGGGTTGGACAGCAGAATGATGGAGGGAGTCTACACGTCAGGGGGTGATGTCATCAGGCAATTCGCGTCAAACACAGTCATTTCTATTCGGGTGCGAATCTAATGGGCCCTAGCCATTAATTTTGGGCTGGCCTGCTTAGTAGGAGTCGGGGGGAGAGCGGGTATAGACGGGGAGGTTAGTGGAGAGAAGTCTCTTGCGTTTTTGGTTGAGTGTGTCCGTGGGAGGTGAGGAGGGGGGGTGGGGGGTGGAGGCAGAGAGACAGGGGACAGAGTCAAGAGAGATGTGGATACCATTCTCTGCAAGGAGAAACAAATATAATGGCACTTTAACGCCAAGAATTTTCACGTATCATCAGACAGTTGGAATGAAGGAGAGCACATGTCAGAGAATAATGTGATTAATCGGTTCACGTAAAACACAGTCACTTCCAGCTCGGTCGGCAGGTGGTTGATGGGTGTAGACGTTCGGACTGGCCTGTGTTAGTTGGCGTTGGGAGGATCAGCTGGGGATCCATTGTGGGGGAAGGGGGGGGGGGGGAGGGGTTAGGGGGTCGGGAAAAAGGATTCTCTTGTGTCTTTCTTATGTTGCTGTCTGCATTTCCACTGCTCTGTCTGTGTCTGTGTGTCTGTCTGTAAAGTCTGTCTGCCTCTCTCTCTCCTCTCTCTCTCTCTCTCTCTCTCTCTCTCTCTCTCTCTCTCTGGTCAGTACAACCTTGAGTTAATCTGACAATAAATTGGTTTCAGTCCGTCAATGTGTGTGTGGTGTCCCTCCCTCCCCCCTCCCTCTCTCTCTCTCTCTCTCCTCTCTCCTTTTCTCTCTCGCTCTCTCCCTGTAAAGTGTTTCTCTGTCTCAGTAATCATGATGATGATTACCATCATGATCATGATCATGATTATGATGATGATGATGATGATGATGATGATCATTCATCATCATGATCATCATCATCATCATCACTAGACAAGTACAGATTGTGCAAAGACAGCCACAGAGTCTGACAGAGAAGGATCCCTCAAGCTCCCTGGTTTCAGTCGTGTGCCACAAGGTCGCACATGTGTCTTGTTCAGTCTCTACAGCCATGAAATGTGTACACCCAAGGACCTCATCTCTGCTCTGTCCTGCAGGATTGTCTCCCTGTTTTCAGTCATGTGCCACAGGGTCGCACATGTGTCTTGTTCAGTCTCTACAGCCATTAAATGTGTACAACCCAAGGACCTCATCTCTGCTCTGTCCTGCAGGATTGTCTCCCTGTTTTCAGTCATGTGCCACAGGGTCGCACATGTGTCTTGTTCAGTCTCTACAACCATTAAATGTGTACACCCAAAGATCTCATCTCCGCTCTGTCCTGCAGGATTGTCTCCCTGTTTTCAGTCATGTGCCACAAGGTCGCACATGTGTCTTGTTCAGTCTCTACAACCATAAATGTGTACACCCAAGGATCTCATCTCCGCTCTGTCCAGCAGGAAATCAAACCGGCCGGATGGGATGGGCTTGGGGGAACAAGACTGGGTCAGGCGATTGCATAATTACAGCTTTAAGCTTACATAGTTCCTATTGATTGCATGGGGATGTTCCTGTCTGTCGGCATTAATGTTATACATCCTGTTTGACACACTTTGGGGGAGCCATCGTAAAACTGCTATTTCCCAACCACAGTGGTCTTCCTCCCCTCTTCTAGCCCACCGCTTGGCTCTGTAATCACTGTCAGGAAAGAAGTGGAGGAGGGGATACCATCGAGCACTCGCAGTGTTTTATCTGTAGTGGAGAGCCACTGGGGCCAGTCTTCCAGATGATATGGAATCTTGTTATAGCTGGGATGTCTTGGTGTGTGTGTGTGTGTGTGTGTGTGTGTGGTGTGTGTGTGCGTGCGTGCGTGCGTGCGTGCGTGCGCGCGCTGCCGCGCGCGCGCGCGCGTTGTGTGTGTTGTGTGTGTTGAGGAGAAGAGAGAGAGAGAGAGAGAGAGAGAGAGAGAGAGAGAATGTGGCGTTTTTTATGAATTTGCACATTAACGTAAAATCGTGCATGTTGTTAATGGTTGTAAATCAGAATATTTTGAAAGTGGTCGAGGAGTATGACAAGAAGTTTTCTTTTCTCTTTTCATCTTTTTTTTTAGTTATATATAGCAATATTGGTAGTAAACATGTTTATGCATAGATTTGGAAATAAACAGGTCTGAAATTGAATATGGATGAAATGAATTTAAGAAAATGACATCAAGCTGATGTTTGTTTTTATACATGTAATCAAACACAAAATGTAGGTTACAGTGAGCTTTGAATGCATTATAGCTCGTGAAAGCTCGAAGCAAAGGACAGCAAAACTAGAGTGATGGTATTCAATCGCAGAAACAATTACATGACATATTTTAACTATGGGAACAAACCGCTTGAAACCGTCAGTTCTTTTCGCTACCTTGGTCTTGAATTTTCGGAAGAAGGAAACATTTACAAAGGAAAAAACAAAAATGCAAGAGCAAGGACAAAATGTAATGTTTGCTTTGATTTAGGCCACTAGATCTCAAGATCAGCCTGTAGCAGTTGTTTTAGAATGATATGAAAACAACAGTACATTCTCTTTCACCTCAATGGTTGTGAACTCAGGGTCTACTCAGGCTTGAGTATTACTGGAAAAAAATTAAGAAATACTTCTTTGAAACATTTGCTGTACTCGTATCGACAGACAATTACGATTATACTGTATAGGGAAAACTTGTGTATTTCCTGTGTTGATAATGCTTAATAGTAGGATGATACGCTTTTGATGTACATTGATCTCATGTGATTTCAAATTTTCTTCTAACTTATATTATGGCCCTTCTCCTCTACATGTTAACAATGTGTATCATTCACTACTGATTGAATGTGTATCATTCACTACTGATTGATCAGATCCGTAATGCTTATCAGTACTGGTTTTTACTGCGTCTAAGGGTCACAACTCTTCTGTCCTAAAGAACTGTGTAAAACTGTGACATTGACTGTTTAAGATAATTATAGGCGTGAGTTGGGAACTGAGTTGAAACGAAGCACTACACGTCATTTATATAGAAATTTTCAAGAAAGGTTACGGTCAAGAACAGTACATTGTGTATTGTTCATTCCCGGTTAATTCGTGTTCCATGTAGTTGTCATAAATTTTGAAATTAAGTGGGCAGATTCAATGGAACTCCCTGTGAAAGTCGTATTTGTAAAAACCGTAGTGTAAGTTTTTTTGAAAAAAAAAATTTTTTTTTTCCCAATTGGAAAATTTTAAAAAAGAATAAAATTCCCCTTTTCATTGAATAAAAAAATTTTTAAATGTTTTTTCTTTGGAATTAAGAAAAAAAATTCCCAATTTAAAAAATTAAAGCTAAAATTTTTCACTTTTGGGAATTTTTTCAAGGGTTTTTACGTGTTATTTTCTCCTCACAGTTAAATTTTGGCCCCCCTTTGAACATTTGTTAATTTTTAGAAGCTTTTTCCCCCCCAATTAAAAAAAAAAATTTTATTTTTTTAAAAAATGGGGTTTAATTTTTTTTTATATATATTAATTTTGGTGTGTGTGTGTGTGTGTGTGTGGGTT
>JAMYXO010004815.1:0-7500 GCA_033310375.1 Conus canariensis | reverse complement strand
GAGAGAGAGAGAGAGAGAGAGAAGAGAGGAGAGAGAGAGAGAGAGAGAGAGAGAGAGAGAAGGAGGAAGTCATGAAGCCGTCAAACCCATTTCTAAACAAATTGTGTGTGTTGTGTGGTGTGTGTGTGTGTGTGTGTGTGTGTGTGTGTGTGTGTGTGTGCGTGCGTGTGTTTTTGTGTGTGTTGTTGTGTGTGTGGGTGTGTGTGTGTGGTGTGTGTGTGTGTGTGTGTGTGTGGTGTGTGTGTGTGTGTGTAAAGTCTCTGTTTGTTGTTCGTCTGTCATTGTATGTTTGTGTTTTGTGTGTGTGTGTGTGTGTGTGTGTGTGTGTGTGTGTGTGGTTTTGTGTGCGTGTGTGCGCCGCGCGCGTGCGTGTGTGTATGCATGTATATATATTTATATATATATGTGTGTGTGTGTTTTGTGTTTTGTGTGTGTGTGTGTGTGTGTGTGTGTGGTGTGTGTGTACTAATTAAATGGCAAGAAAGATATTTCAACCCGCCTGGAAAAACTAATGAGTTACCAGCTGATTCCCGTTTCCCCCAGCTTAGTATTTTAGATGAAATACACCGCCACACCACACATGGGCCCGTTCCCAACCACCATGGACACACACACACAACACACACACACACACACACACACACCCCACACAAAACACACACACACACAAACACACACACACACAACACCCCAAAACACATACACACACACACGCACGCACGCACGCACGCACGACTCACATACACACATGCGCGCGCACGTGTACTTTGTCTCCACAAAAGCATACAATGAAAATAACGGCACAGACAATGTTTGGTAGGTTACCAGTGGTCTGACCAGCGCGTTTGGTCAATGCGCAGGTTCAGTCCCCTGCTAAGTCGTAGCCATGAGACCTCTTCTTAAATTCGCTCATCTGAGTCTTCAATTCATTCATTCATCAGGTTCAAATGGGTCCCACAGTGTGGTTTTGAAACTTAGCAGATGGGTTTT
This sequence comes from Conus canariensis, assembly GCA_033310375.1. Classification (NCBI taxonomy): domain Eukaryota; kingdom Metazoa; phylum Mollusca; class Gastropoda; order Neogastropoda; family Conidae; genus Conus; species Conus canariensis. The sequence continues at coordinate 6,510 of JAMYXO010004815.1, read as the reverse complement.
AGCGTATAAGAGCTAGTTCTCCACGCAGTGGACAGCTCTTTGATGAAACTGAAACTGTCTGGATGATTTTCGGTTGACTGGGGAGTGCTGGTTTCACTTGGTGACAAGAATGTAGTCAGCACTGACATTTCCCTTCACTTCCAAATAATTGACTGATTTGACAGCTATTTCGCATTTCATGCCATGGAAAAAAGTGCCCGCCAATTTCATACATATTTCCCAAAAGAATATTTGGCTTGGTTCCCAAGACCAGTCACTGTCTTCAGCACCGCCATATGCAGAGGAGGATCTATCAAGTAATCGGATTGATTAGAAGAGGATGTGGAGACAAGATCATTCTGCATGGCTGCACACAAAGAGCCTGTAAACCAAGAAGACGTTTCTAAACGATGATGACGTGTTGAATTTGGAACAGAAGTCTTTGGTAGGAACACTGAAGTAAAACTAGTCCCTTTCCCCATTTGTGAGAGAACTGTATTAAGATCCGTCAGGGAGATGGAACAAAGATAGATATGGAAACAGTCCAGCCTTTGGCACATGGTCAGAAAGAAACTATTTTCAGAATGACTTTTGACTGTAAGAATTTGGGCTAGAAAAAAGGTAAAGACACATCCGAGGGGAAAAAATTGTCAAGAAGAAGCATGATTCTAGTGTGATTTTGTACGGTAAGGACGGACTGGAAAGAAGGGACAGATACAGCCCAGACACATATATCTCCTTTATCTTGCTTCCTCATGCCAGTCAATTGCGGAATATAGCAGTCCTCTTTGACACAGGAAGGATATCAAGGAGAAAAATATTAATATCCCAGAGCTAGCTGAAGACTCGCATACAACTCTGCGCGGCACTGGTGTCCTGTATGTTTCACGGGCTGGGATACAACCAGTGATTTCAGGAAAGATAAAAAAGTAAAGCCAAAGAAAGAGAAGCCAAATTTTGCGGCCACTCTTGCAAAACTGGGTGAGTCATAGGAGAAAAATGAAAAGTTGCTTGACGAAGGGAAGGCTTCTCTCGCTGCAGGCTACTGAAGGCCGAGATTCAACAAAATGATAAATGATGTCCCTACCTCCTAAAAGGGAAAAGCTGTCAGGATGATATAGATGCAACTAAAAACATTTTCCTTGTGGCTCTGGCACCCTGCTGCAGACGTCTCCAGCAGCATGCAAAGAGAGGCGCCCTTCAAGGAGCTGTGTAGACCCCGTGCTAAACCAGCCCTGTTCTGGGATTCCCGAATCCACATAGGGCCCAGATAGCTGGGTAATAAAACTGTGGCAAACTTGAACCTTTGTGACACGAAGAGTAGAAACAAACTGGCCGTGCCTCAGACTGCAATTGAAAAACCTTCTTGATGACCTGTTTGCAAAAATGTGATGAAGATGACCAGAACTTACCGCAAAATGACAACAGCACTGACTCCGATGAATTCAGGAAAAGGTGAAAATCAAAGTAGGTCAAATTTGATTCCCGGTCTCTTGTCAGAAATGTTCCTGCCTGACTATTTTTGTTATGTTTACAATTACATTCTCGATTTATGAGAGTTACATACATGGGATAGTGTAACACAGCATTACTGTATCTGCAAGACACTTCGTTTTGGCAACAGGTGTACAATTTTAATTCAGGAAAAAGGGGGGATATACTGACATCTGCAGCTGTGCTATGTTATTGAGAATTCATCAAAGTAGGGTTTCAATTGCTATGATATATCAAAAACTTATCAGTGCATACTCAAATATGTTTAATCTAAAACATTTTTTAACAAGACGAAAACTGAAAACTTTAAATCCCACGAACAATTGGAGTGGTAAAAAGTAAAATGCTCAACCTTATTTTTATGGAGATATTTTTTGAGTCTTAGTATTTTATGCCTAAAAACTTCCTGATTGTAATGCCAAATAAAACAACGGTAAACAAATATTTTTAAATAATTAATGATATTTTTTTTACAAATTTTTCCCCTAGGGAAGGAGCGAAAGGGATACCATAAAACAAAGGGGTATAATTTGGTGATCGCAATATCTTTTTTGGGAACAAAACCCAAAGCCTTTAGTACTCCTGGGGGAACAGTTTTTTAAAGCTATTCGCTGAATGCTTGGGGGTGGGGAATGCGGTGAAAAAAATACCCCCACTAGATTTCCGTCCATGAGGATGCGTGTCATTTTTATTCAGTCACTGGCACTCGATCGGGGGGTTGATGAATGCCTACGGATGTTAAGGGGGGGAATGGCTACCTTTCAGCCCTTTTTTTTTCTAAGCTCTGGTGCTGAAGCCAAGTTTGGGGGTTTTATTGGTTTTAAATCCATTCTGAGTCTGCTGACACGGGTTTTACCTTACTTCAAAATACCAAAATCCTCTTCGTGGGGTTGGGTCAATAGGAAAAGATGGTAATCTGGGTGCTTGCTCAGGCCCCTAACCCGGGATTTGTTTTTTAATTGCAATCAAAATACTTTGTTCTTTAAACATCGTATGACAAGCAACTTTAATAGAGTAGAAAGAAATCGTGGGAACGTGGCAGCAGAGAGTCCTCAAAGAGAAGCCCCCCTTTAAAGCAAGTGTTTGGGCCCCTTATCTCCGTACTCGGGGGGTTGGGCCCACCCGGTTCATGACTCCGGAGTCCCTCCTTTTTCATGACTCCGGATGTCCCCCCCCCCCCTTTTTTCTCGGGGGCATCAGGGCTGGGATTTGAACCAGTGACCCTCTGGAATGCCATTTTAGGGATTGCCCCACTTAATTTATCGCCTTAACCACTGAGCCATGGGGCCCCTGATATTTGTAGGAAAGTTTAACCCCTTTGAAGTTCGCTTTTTTTCCTTCCTTGCCAGATCCAGTTGAAAACCTCTCTCCCTCTCTTGAACACTTCTCTTTAAAATATCTAAGAAAGCTCTAATTTTCCTGATCATAAACCTAAACCATTTGGAGAGTTAAAAAAGGGTAAACTCAAAAGCACATGCTACCTCTTGCAACGTAAAGGCTAGGTTAGTAAGCTAGCGGGAAGCTCTGCTTTGAAGTAACGGTTCCCCGCTCAACCTTTTCCGCTTTGTATATTAGTTGCTGTTTTATGGGGACCTGGTCAGGTGTATCTAACGATTTTCTGACAAAATTAAGGTCGTGGGGGTAGGTGGGCTTTGGACGGGGGATGGGGAGAAAGGTGCTTTACGCTCTTATCTGTAATCTAGCTGATACCCCCATCAACAAACTGCAAAAAAGCGCAGGGAATTTTTACCTGGTGGATACCCTTTGTGCTGATGATAGAGCACGATTACGCAGCAAGCCATCGAAGTTCGGTCGTGGGTAATTTTCCCGTTCTCTTTAAGTAGTGTCCTTTTGGAGGTGTCGGGATCGCGTACAGACATTTTATTCTCTAGGACTGAAACACGTTGGGGCCCTATCACCGGCGTTAAATCAGTTTTCAGGTCTATTCTGGGCAAGGTTAAAAAAAAGTTTGTCTTTTTTTCTCCATCTCCGTGGGGTGACGGAGGAATATTTCAGTGGGCTAAGAAGCATTGGGTACAGCGCACTTAAGGGGCCCCCCCTTTGGGAACTTTGCGTCTGGCTTTTCAATGGACACTATCCCACTTTTACTATATCTGTGTCGATGCCCTGTTTCACGTGCAGTGGGCGAGCTGTGAGCGTTGTTTTTATTGGACTTCATTTGGGTTTGCGGGGAGCAAAACCCATCGCTCCAACCGCGAGATCTGCAGGTCTGGACGTTAGCACGAATGGGGACAAATTTGCCGACGGGCAATGCTAATCTTTTGAAGAGGGCGCTTAGTGTTGGGGGGTTTTTGCGAAAGGGATGTCAGTGAAAATTTTTTGTTTTCAGCTTTTATTCAAAATAAGTGTGATTTTTTTGATTTTTTTTTACTTTTCTATTTCCTTGTTACCTCAGGGGCCTCCCTCCTATGAACCTCATCCGGCTCCCCCCCTCAACGAAACTCGGGAAGCCACGGCACGACAATCCACAGGGAACAGTCCAGTCAACCCCTATGAGGCATCCAAACCAAATGATTCACTGCACTGCTGCCGGTCCCCGTGGGTTCGTGGTACCTATTCTGATCCACATACACGGACACCTCTACTGAGCCTCCCGCTGACAAACCCTTTTGCTGAACGCGAAGCCCCGTGAGTACTCTCCCTTCCGGAGGGGGGCACCACATCCGTTTAAACGACAGTCCCATAAAAAATTCCCAAAACCAGAACACACCAACACCCAAGGGTATAAAAAATGAGAAGAAATGAAAAGTCACCCTGAGAGCAGGGATGCAGGGACAAAAAAGACTAAAATTTTTTTTTTTTTTTTGTGGTCGATAAGGATGAAGATGATGAAGCTTATGCGATGGATGGCGTCCCATTTTGGTTTTGAGATTTTTATTTGAGGAAAAAAAGGTTTTATTTCGTTTATTTTCCCCTAATACCGGAGGAATTCATTTGCAACTCGACCGGCCCCCCAACCCCCCATTTGCATCGCGCAACCCGGGCCGTCATGAAAAAAAACAATTCTTAAGTGTTAGCAACGGCGACGTTCAACTGACTGCGAAGGAAATGTATCGATGCTTGACATTGCCCTTGCTGTCAGTTCATCGGAAAAATTTTCGTATTTGTGAGCTTACTTCGCACACAGTTTGCAAAGGGAAAAAACACCCCTGGGTTGTTTATATACACACTTTGTTTCCAACACAAAGCGCAAATCAGCAGGGGACCAAAAAAATTAAGGTCAAAAAAAAGCCTGCCAGATTACTGAGACATGCCACCTAGTCAATGACAGGCTGGATGAAGGAATTAAAATTAAAACTTTTTCAACAGTGTTAAATAGCAGGGGTGCCGCTTAATGTTTCCCCAAATCCGACAACGAATATCACGCAAATTTTTATCTACCGATGTTCAACAAAGAGCTGGGACAGAAAACACCCGGGTTTTACAGATTTTGTGTTTCTCTTCCATCAAATTTTTAAAACCAGTCAGACAAATAAAACCCGACCGTTGCTTTTTCAGCACAAGGGGGGGGAAATGCAAAAACGCCAAAATGTCTATATGTGAACCGGCAAAAACATCGATCTGTAAATAATGTGACATGTATAAACGTCTCCACGTCCACCGCGCCGAAAAAATTCCCGGTTGTTTACATAACTCTGGGACTTATGGGTTAATTTTTTCACGTGTAAGAAACCCTTAAAATTTCAAGTTTACGGGAAAATTCACGTGTATATAATCCTTACAAATCAAGTTTTATAGGAAAAATTTCGGTGTTTTAGAAACCCCTTACAGATTAAGCTTATAGGTTAATTCACGTGTTATAATCCTACAGATTCAAGTCTTATGGTTTAAATTTGGTTATTTAACATTAAGATTCAAGTTTACAGGTTTAACCGGTTATAGTAATCCTTAAAAATTCAAGTCCTGGTTTGAGATCCTTTGGCACGGTCACAGGGGGAGGAGAGAGAGAGAGAGAGGGGAAGAGAGAGAGAGAGAGAGAGGGGGGGGGGTTGGTTGAGTGCAATATTTGCTGTTCAGCAGAACAAAATTAGACATTCCGACAGAATAAAAGGGGGAAAGAGTATGCCCGCTTACAACATATAAATCTTTGCCTGGCCCCTTTCAGTGCGGTCATTCTTTGGTTTAAAAAAACGGAAAAAACGTATCGGGGACTCGTAATTCTCTTTTTAAATGCCCCGCACTCCGGGATTAAAGGGGGAAACCCATACAAGCATTTTTCCCATTTGTCTGTCAGCATCTCTAACGGGCGGGGGGTTTGGAGACGAGCTATTGGGGGGACTGGATAAATATATTGCTGAATTCGACGTTGCATTATGTGTTTGCATAGTGTCACGTTTATCGAGCCTTTAAAAAGGGTTGCTTTAGGAGTTCTTTGTGCACGACAATGGGCGTGGAATAAAAGCCGGGGGGAAAGGGAAAAACGAAACGAACGGGTTGCAGGGTCTCTCCAATGTTGAAACCCAAAAAGGGGGAGTCTATCAGCAAAAAGGGCAAATTTGCAGCGCTTTTCGCCCCAAACACAAAGACGTTAAGGCTGCCCCCATTCCCGTGAATCTTGTCGCTCTCCCTCCCCCCTAATTTGGCAACAACAAACGCGCCACGCGGTAACATCCCATATACAGCGCGCGCGCACACACACACCACAAACCCCGCCGCCTCACACAACACAACACAACCACCAACACACACACACACAACAACCCCACACGACAGACACACCACACCCCCCACACACCACACAACCACACACCAACAACACCACACAACCACTTTACCTCTCTCCTCTCTCTTACATACACACAAAGCACTGGCACACACACGCACACATGCACAAGCCACACCACAGCACACACACAACCGCAAACCACACATGCAAACATACATACACACACATACACAAAAACACATGACACACATAAAAAACCCCACACACAAAAGACACAGACACACACACACAGACAACACACACAACAACACACAAACACACACACAACCCACCACCACACCCACACTACC
>JAMYXO010000481.1:25000-45484 GCA_033310375.1 Conus canariensis | reverse complement strand
AACCACAAACATAGTTTCATTCTCTATACACATCATCTAATCACAAACATAGTTTAACATCATCATCATCTAACCACAAACATAGTTTAACAACATCATCTGACCACAAACATAGTTTAACAACATCATCTGACCACAAATATAGTTTAAACAACATCATCATCTGACCACAAACATAGTTTAACAACATCATCATCTGACCACAAACATGGTTTAACAACATCATCTGACCACAAACATAGTTTAACAACATCATCATCTAACCACAAACATAGTTTAGCAACATCATCATCTGACCACAAACATAGTTTAACAACATCATCATCTGACCACAAACATAGTTTAACAACATCATCATCTGACCACAAAAATAGTTTAACAACATCATCCATGCATATCATTTATGGACAGCAATAATCTGCATCACCTTGTATTATATATTGCAAACATAGTCTACACCCAACATGTTTGACATTATTTCTAATTCTATCCATCAGTAATTCTATCCATCAGTAACATTCTTCCATATCTCCTGTCAACTTTTATCCATCAGTATCATCCATCACCATCAGGGATTATTATACAACAGTATTAGATTCCTACTGACAAATATAAGAGAGAGAGAGAGAGAGAGAGAGAGAGAGAGAGAGAGAGAGAGAGAGAGAGAGAGAGAGAGAGAGAGAAAGAGAACAAAAGCAAAAATCTGATTGCAATATTTTTATCAAGGTTTGCCATGGAGAGGAAGAAAGCGGAAGGAGAGAGAGAGAGAGAGAGAGAGAGAGAGAGAGAGAGAGAGAGAGAGAGAGAGAGAGAGAGAGAGAGAGAGAATGTTTACATTCATTATCTTCTGACAAAATGGTTTTTCTTTCGTGGAATCTTCACTGTTGCTTACAAAAGTGGCCCTTCATCATCCTCCAGTATTGCCATCAATTTCACCGATCAACCTCAGCTTTAAAGATCACTTGTCTAAGTCACCAATCACATATCAACATCATGAATCCTTCAAGAAAACGTAATTCATCCACCTCCTCTCTCAGCTTCGGTCAATGTTATCTCACCAATCTGCTTCATCAATGAATACCATAAATCAATATCTCTGATTCATACTACCCATCGAAACACTCATCCACTCCATTGATCTATCTAACATCCGCCATCAGTTTCTCCACCAAGACATCGATCAGCCTCATCTGTCAACATCATTCATCAACGATACACATCGATCTCTGCCATCCGCATCTTTTGTCTAACATCTCTCATCAGCATTATCTACCATTACTCCTGTCAATATCATCAGTAAATATCTGTCATCAACACCACCCAATCACCCCTTTTGAACCTACAGCTTTTGAAACAACAGCTGCCAGCCTCACCCCTTAACATCGCCCATCAACATCATCTATCCCCACCCCACAACAACCATCATTGAGAATAATGGGAGGAATGATATCCAGGAACACTGTCATCATCGCCTCTTAACCATTTCCTTAATCCACCTCTCCCATTGACTTTTTGTCTGTAGGCATCTTCCATCAGCTTCAGTGATTATCATTGTTCAACAATATTGGAGCTGTAATATATAAGAAAAAAAAATAAAGAGGGGGATTGGGAGGAGAGGATCAACATCTTCTGCCGATGCCTATTGTAGTAAACTGGACACAACAGATGACCGTCCAGACTGTTAAGAGTAAGGGGGAAGAGGGGGGAAGCCGGGGGCAGGAGCAGGAGTGCTGAGACGGGAAGGGTAGAAGAAAACGAAGCTGAGGAGGAGACTGTAAATTTCACATTAGCTTCCCTCTCTCTCCCCCTCCCCCTTCTCTAGAGAGATGTGCGCGAGTGCGCGTGCGCGGGCGCGGGCGCAGTCTCTACCTGTGTTGCATTTTCATTAGTTACATGTACTAGGTGTACATAATTACGTCTATTACCTAACATCTCCTTGATGGTGACAAAAAATATATCAACATTACAACAGAAAGGGAAAATGAGTATGTACATTCACCACACCTCCAGTAGTGAACAATCACAATCACCTCGTAAGTGAAACTAAGCCCAATGATAAAGCATAAATATAGTTTAGCTGTCACCTTCACATTGTGTACGAACTTGTATATAATGAACGACGTGATTGGCTATTCACTAAGAGGGGAAATACGTCAGATGCCTGACATCTGCCACCACTGACCCAAACCCATGCCCTACATTTCAACCACCTCCAACACAACATCAACCATATGAAAGTCTTGGCACTCTGGCAATCACAGAGTGACAGCTTTGAACGTACAGCACGAGAGTCCCATCTCATTGCCAAACTTGGTACGCTACAGCCCGATGGCATCAACATCCAACAGTTACACAAATATACATAGCCACCACTTCAACGCCAGTCGGCAATATCTTCCACCAACTCACACACACATACATACACACACACACACACATACACACACACACACCACCACCACCATACCCCCCCCACTACCCACTTCATACAGAAGTTGCATCCACCCTCCTTTCATTTCTTGTTATCTGTTGCATCCACCCTCCTTTCATTTCTTGTTATCTGTTTCATGTTATCTGTTTTTGCCTGAAGAAGACCCAAGAGGTCAAAATGCATTGTGTCTTGTCCTGTACCTTGTTTGTCTATGTCCTTGGCGGTAAATAACCTCCACTCTTTCTAGATTTTGTTTCATTTTCCGCCCTCAGTCACTCTGTTTTGAAACAGATATCTGTGATATAGAGGGGAAAGAAATCAGATATCTTTGATATAGAGGGAAAAAGAGTCAGATATCTGTGATACAGAGGGGAAAGAAGTCAGATATCTTTGATATAGAGGGGAAAGAAGTCAGATATATGTGATACAGAGGGGAAAGAGGTCAGATATCTGTAATATAGATGGGAAAGAAGTAGATACCTGTGATACAGAGGGGAAAGAAGTCAGATATCTGTGGTACAGAGGGGAAAGAAGTCAGATATCTTTGATATAGAGGGGAAAGAAGTCAGATATCTGTGATATAGAGGGGAAAGAAGTCAGATATCTGTGATATAGAGGGGAAAGAGGTCAGATATCTGTAATATAGATGGGAAAGAAGTAGATACCTGTGATACAGAGGGGACAGAAGTCAGATATCTGTGATACAGAGGGGAAAGAAGTCAGATATATGTGATACAGAGGGGAAAGAAGTCAGATATCTGTGATATAGAGGGGACAGAAGTCAGATATCTGTGATATAGAGGGGGAAGAAGTCACATATCTGTGATACACAGTTCTCCTTGAAATATAGAAGTTTCTATCCCAGCTCTGATATGACCACTAATCTCCACGAGTGTCACGTGTCAAAAGCCTGGTGCTTCTTGACACTGGAACGGGAGGTATAAGTTCAACATCTGACAGACTGGATACCACAGCTGCCCAAACTGTTTGTTCTGTTGTGCTGAATGGTATAAGTTCAACATCTGACAGACTAGGTATCACAGCTGCCCAAACTGTTTGTTCTGTTGTGCTGAATGGTATAAGTTCAACATCTGACAGACTAGGTATCACAGCTGCCCAAACTGTTTGTTCTGTTGTGCTGAACGGTATAAGTTCAACATCTGACAGATTGGTATCACAGCTGCCCAAAACTGTTTGTTCTGTTGTGCTGAACGGTATAAGTTCAACATCTGACAGATTGGTATCACAGCTACCCAAACTGTTTGTTCTGTTGTGCTGAACGGTATAAGTTCAACATCTGACAGATTGGTATCACAGCTGCCCAAACTGTTTGTTCTGTTGTGCTGAACGGTATAAGTTCAACATCTGACAGATTGGTATCACAGCTACCCAAACTGTTTGTTCTGTTGTGCTGAACGGTATAAGTTCAACATCTGACAGATTGGTATCACAGCTGCCCAAACTGTTTGTTCTGTTGTGCTGAACGGTATAAGTTCAACATCTGACAGACTGGTATCACAGCTGCCCAAACTGTTTGTTCTGTTGTGCTGAACGGTATAAATTCAACATCTGACAGATTGGTATCACAGCTGCCCAAACTGTTTGTTCTGTTGTGCTGTCCAGACTGGACTCTTGTAGTTTTCTAGTGTTGAGCAGCCTGTGAGTCCTCATCACAAAGCTTCAGAAACTAACAAACTCCGCTGCTAGATGTCAATGTTCTGAAAACTTGCAGACGTAATGGTGTCACACCATGAAAGAAAGAATTTGAAACAAAATTTCCATGTCATGCCACGAGTATTTTTTTTCGGCTTTCCTTATCTATCTTTCTAGCCTTCTGTCTGCCTATATTCCATTCAGTTGTCTACACATTTACACAGAGTGCGCGCGCGCGCGCACACACACACACACACACACACACACACACACACACACGCACACACGCACGCGCGCGCGCGCACACACACACACACACACACACACACACACACACACACACAGAGAAAGAGAGAGAGAGAGAGAGAGAGAGAGAGAGAGAGAGAGAGAGAGAGAGAGAGCGTTTTATTTGAAAAAAAGAAAAACAAGACATAATAATGAGGGGTTATACATAGACAACAAAAAAAGTCAGACTGCACACCAATCGATCAAATGATATGTCATACTCATATGCATTCGCATACATCATTGTCACTCTAGCAGCATACAGACATTTCTCCTTTTATCAACAGAACATTTTAAACAAAATATGCTAAGAACCAAACTCCGCATCTTCAACTTAAATGTGAAGTCAGTCCTGCTCTACGGATGCAAGACATGGCGGACAACACTGTCACGGGCATACATACTTTTGGTTGAGAAGATAAATCATTTCTTTGCAAACTCAGTATAAAGTGGAGTGTTACCAGTGACTTCTTTACTACACTGGCCGGGTGTTGACCAGTGTGCTATTTGTGTGATCCCGGATGCGCTACGTCCGTGCATTTCGCTCCCATCCTCCAATATTTCTCTTCATTTTTTTTCTTTTAAAGCTTTCTTTTTCTGTTCTTTTATCGCTTTCCACGTGGTTCATCAGCTGATGTCAGGTGCCACAGGTGAGCTGTTTTACCTGTTGCCATCTTGGTTAGGCTAGTGGTGTGGCACTCGTTTACGGACCGTCGGGTCGGAGAGATCTCCATCTCTGCTACTGGGCCCACTTTTCTTTATCCACTTCGGTGTGGGTTTTGTGGAACAGTCTTTCACCCTTCAGCGGGTCGGAAAGTATTCCACTGGACACCTCTGGGATCCCTATCCCTGCCAGCTGAAAGAACCACCTTGGGTCGTCCCTGACCTGGAGTCCCCTTCGGTGTGGTCCGGCACGGGTTCGGCTTCCACCCTTCGTTGGACTGGGGAGCGAACCGTTTCTCACCTCGCCCACCCGCCATTTTGGTAACTATATGTTCTGTTTTGGACAGTGTATTGTTTTATTTGGGTTTTCTAACCTTTCAGCGGTTGAGAGGTTTTTCTTTTGCCTTCATGTGCCGTTGGCTCGGGCACACCTTTTCTGTGTGTAACTGCTCCAAGGAGGGGGAGCAGGTATGGAACTGGTATCAAGATATGCATCTTGTTGTAGAATTGTAGAAACGCATTATCTTTAATTGCGTTTTCGGTCCTAAACGGCTAGGGCTCTGTCACTTTGGACTAAGTTGAAAATCTCTTACTATATAATATCCCTTCATTTCGGTCAATGGAAGCTGTGTTTTTTTCTAATTACACAGGTTGAGTCAATGCTTATCTCGCTCAATATGTGATTTTGGCCAGAAGGATATCAGAAATGTTAGTTTCATTTTTCCTTGTTGCTTCACAGACACGAGACGGATCGTGGAACACATGAGCGTGCGAACGGTTAAACATTTAGACCGCGGAGTGTGGAATTCCTGCCGTATCGCCCCACATGTGGTTCCGTTCTCGTTGTGTCCTTGTATTATATGTTTGTGTGACAGACGTGTGGATGAATTCTAATTGTGTTTTTTTCATTGGAGCTTTTGTTGACTAAGGAAATTATCCTTAGTACAGGTCAAGTAAAAGCAAAGGAGAAAGGGGAAAGAAGTTATTCTAGTTCATTTGCCCTTTTGTAGTGACAAAGACATTGTTGACCTTATTTACGGTATTGTGACCCTTCACACTGTGACGCACTGCCGGACCCACTATGTTGCCACACACTGACTACAAGGACTATAGGGTGATGACTTCTCATCTGGAGACTGATCTCCGCCGTAGGGCGGGATTTTTCGCCCTTTTCTTCAGCTGCAGCTTCCGGTCTTGGGCTGGTTGGGCGACCAGCATCTACGGACCCTGCAGTCATCCTTCGCCCAGGCACCAGTCGTTACTCAGACCTGCGGACTGGTGGTAGTGAACCTTGTCTCCTTCACTGAGACATCTGCTTCACCTCGGACTGGAAGACCAACCCACTACGAACGTCACCCCTCTACAGGATCCACCTCCCTCTGCGAACCTCCTCGGCTCATGGACTCGAGTTGAGTTTTCCATCTTGTGTAGTGTGGACGTGGGTCTGGCGTGCGTGTGCATGGGTTTAAAGCCTGTCACTGATTCGTTTTGTTCTTTTTTTTCTTTTTTTTTTTTTAACTCTATCTGTGTAGGTACTGTTGGATGTAGCATTGTTTCTAGAACTGTCTTTCTGTTATTCTGCTGAGTGTCCTTGTAGCGGATTAGCGGGTTAGGTTGGGACAGTAGCGGGATCCCGGGGTATTTGGGAGTTTTTTTTTCTGGTCTATTCAATTTACTTTGTCCCCTAAGTCAGCTAGTTCTGAATGGTGCTTTTCTCTTCTATGCCCCATTTCTCTCTCTCGGCTATCTTCTCTCTCCTTTGTTAGGATCCCTACCCCATCTGGAGTGTTAGTGCGAGTGAATGATTGTATTGTGAATAAAAGTATTGTCGAAACGTCTTCCTCTTGTGGTCAGGTGGTGTGAGGGATTGAGTGATCGCTCCTTTTCTGCCACTGCACATTACCTGTATAAGAAACCCCCCAGTCAGGTGTACTCCCACTTGACAAACACAGACGATGCAACAAAAGATTCAGACATTCTTCAACACCTGTCTGAGGCGCATCTACAAAATCCGATGGCAGGAGAAGATCCGAAACGAAGATCTGTGGGAGCGTGCGGGACAGGAACCAGTGGCCGAGCAGATACTGCGAAGGAAGTGGGGCTGGATCGGACACACCCTCAGGAAGCCAGCGTCCAGCACCACACGCCAAGCCCTGACCTGGAACCCGCAGGGAAAGAGGAAGAGAGACAGGCCTCGCAACAGCTGGAGGCGAGACACTGAGACGGAGCTGAAACAACAAGGGACCAACTGGACTGGAATGACCAGAACAGCCCAGAACAGAGTGCGATGGCGAAGGGTCGTCGATGGCCTATGCTCCACAGGGGGCGATGGGCATGAATGAATGAATGCTAAATGAGAGCAAGATTACATAAAAATCGTAATTTTTATTTAAGGATGAGTAGTTTTTAATTATATTTTCAACATCATTCATTTGCATACATCATTTTCACTCTAGCAGCATACAAACATTTCTCCTTTCATCAACAGAACATTTTATACCAAATATGCTATATGAGAGCAAGATTACATAAAAATCGTAATTTTTGTATAAGCAAAATAACATAAAAATCGTAATTTTTATTTAAGGATGAGTAGTTTTTAGTGATTACATTTTCAACATCATTCATTTGCATACATTGTCACTCTAGCAGCATAGAAACATTTCTCCTTTCATCAACAGAACATTTTATACCAAACATGCTATGCTGAACAATTAAGTAGTGGGGGAAAAAACATGCTATATGAGAGCAAGATTACATAAAAATCGTAATTTTTGTTTAAGGATGAATAGTTTTTAGTGATTACATTTTCAAATCTGTGGCTTCATGATTATAAAGAGGTGAAGGAAAAAACATCTGTACCATTCACAGGTGTAAGGGAAGGGGAAAATAGGGGTGGATGGGGGATTCAGGAGAAGATAATTGTGAGTTATAAGATGAAGGGTGAATTTGTGCAGGAATTGTGTCCCGTCCATAGTTTCATGGGCTTCATGCAGACTTGGATGAAGAAACGTAAACAGCTTGTCCTGTAAGAACTGTAAACAGCTTGTCCTGTAAGAACTGTAAACAGCTTGTCCTACAAGAACTGTAAACAGCTTGTCCTGTAAGAACTGTAAACAGCTTGTCCGGTAAGAACTGTAAACAGCTTGTCCTGTAAGAACTGTAAACAGCTTGTCCTGTAAGAACTGTACACAGCTTGTCCTGCAAGAACTGTAACATGTCAGAGTCGTGTATGTACAATCCTGCTTGATCACGTCAGAGACGTGTATGTACAATCCTGCTCGTTCATGTCAGATTCGTGTATTCACAATCCTGCTCGTTCATGTCAGAGTCGTGTATTCACAATCCTGATCGTTCATGTCAGAGTCGTGTATTCACAATCCTGATCGTTCATGTCAGAGTTATGTATTCATAATCCTGCTCGTTCATGTCAGAGTCGTGTATTCACAATCATGATCCTGATCCTGAGTGAATTCAAGGTTAAGTGAACGTACATGTGTATGTGTACTTCAGTTGAAGGTCAGTTTGTATTTTTTTTTCAGATGAATAAAATGTTTTTTTTCAGATGAATGAATGTTTTAATGCAACCAAAGATGACGTGAAACCAGAAAGAAATCACATCCGTTGAAACCAGCTAAATCAAGTATCCAACTGAACTTAGGAGGTAATCTTTCGCCAATTTTAAACCCGACAAAATGCTACAAACATTTCTTTTCAAATACTCGATGGCATTCATTCGTCTTCAAGTTAATATCTCTTCAGTACAAGTATTACTTTATGATAGATACTAGATGATGGGAAAAAAATAGTTTAACAAAAATCTAGAAAAACAGTAAAAGAGTGAACATAAAAATAAATAAATAAAACAACAAAGTGAGGATGTGCGTAGGGTAAGGGAGTCCGGTGTGTGCGTGCGTGTCGGGGGGGGGGGGGGGTCTCATAAAAAGCAACTGGATATAGTGTGCATATGAAAGAGAGAGAGGGAGAGAGAGAGAGAGAGAGAGAGAGAGAGAGAGAGAGAGAGAGAGAGAGAGAGAGAGAGAGGCTCGGAAAAATGCGGATTTGGAAAAAAAATCATTCACAATCGGCCATGGCTCCTGACGAAGGGGCTGTGAACATTATACAATCAATTGTAATAGTTAAAAAGAAAAGAATAAGAAAGTATTAATATTGTTTAACAAGTGCCAATAACCATACACAGAAAGAAAACAGAAACAAATGAGTATAGATTTCATGATGTTGCTAGTTCTCTAAACTTATATGTTTTACACAGGTACATAGAGAAGTTTCGTACATCGTGAGACCTGTGTGAGCTAGTAAGCTGTGACATGTGTGACCTGTGTGACCTATGACCTGTGTGAGGACAGTAGTAAGCTAAGCTTGAATAACGAGGGTTGTCGATAATATTTAGGTTTTATAAAACCTTTACAAATACCTTTTAGTGCTGAACAACACGAAACAAAAATATATTATTGTACTTCGTTTTCCTCTGCTTCTTTTTTCTTCTGCTTCTTTTCCACTATGAGGAGAGAGAGAGAGAGAGAGAGAGAGAGAGAGAGAGAGAGAGAGAGAGAGAGAGAGAGAGAACATCCTTGTTGCTGACAGGGAATGCAATAACGGCAGCGAATGATAGCATCGGACCTGGATGTCAACAAGGATGTGCCATGCTTTGCGAACAGAGAAGAGAAGGCTGGTACAGTGGTAGCAGTGGATAATCAGGATTCACAGGCTGTCAGCAGTGGATGTCAGGATTCACGGGCTATAAGCAATGGATAATCAGGATTCATGGGCTATCAGCAATGGATAGTCAGGATTCACGGGCTATCAGCAATGGATGTAAGGATTCACGGGCTATCAGCAATGGATAATCAGGATTTACGGACTATCAGCAGTGGATAGTCAGGATTCACAGGCTATCAGCAATGGATATCAGGGTTCACGGGCTATCAGCAATGGACATCAGGATTCACGGGTTATCAGCAATGGATAATCAGGATTCACGGGCTATCAGCAGTGGATAGTCAGGATTCACAAGCTATCAGCAATAGATATCAGGATTCACGGGCTATCAGCAATGGATATCAGGATTCACGGGCTATCAGCAACGGATAATCAGGATTCACGGGCCATCAGCAATGGATAATCAGGATTCACGGGCTATCAGCAGTGGATATCAGGATTCACAGGCTATCAGCAATGGATAATCAGGATTCACGGGCTATCAGCAATAGATAATCAGGATTCACGGGCTATCAGCAGTTGATATCAGGATTCACGGGCTATCAGCAGTAGATATCAGGATTCACGGGCTATCAAAATTGGATATCAGGATTCACGTGCTATCAGCATTGGATATCGGGATTCACGGGCTATCAGCATTGGATATCAGGATTCACGGGTTATCAGCAATGGATATCAGGGTTCACAGGCTATCAGCAGTGGATAGTCAGGATTCACGGGCTATCAGCAATGGATATCAGCATTCACGGGCTATCAGCAGTAGATATAAGGATTCACGGGCTATCAGCATTGGATATCAGGATTCACGGGCTATCAGCAGTAGATATCAGGATTCACAGGCTATCAGCAATGGATAATCAGGAATCACGGGCTATCAGCATTGGATATCAGGATTCACGGGTTATCAGCAATGGATATCAGGATTCACGGACTATCAGCAGTAGATATCAGGATTCACGGGCTATCAGCAATGGATAATCAGGATTCACCGGCTATCAGCAGTGGATATCAGGATTCACGGGCTATAAGCAGTGGATATCAGGATTCACCGGCTATCAGCAATGGTTAGTCAGGATTCACGGGCTATCAGCATTGGATATCAGGATTCACGGGCTATCAGCAATGGATATCAGAATTCACGGGCTATCAGCATTGGATATCAGGATTCACGGGCTATCAGCTGTGGATATCAGGAATCACGGCCTATCAGCATTTGATGTCAGGATTCACGGGCTATCAGCAGTGGATATCAGGATTCACGGGCTATCAGCAATGGATAATCAGGATTCACAGGCTATCAGCAATGGATATCAGGATTCACTGGCTATCGGCAGTGGATATCAGGATTCACGGGCTATCAGCAGTGGATATCAGGATTCACGGGCTATCAGCAATGGCTAGTCAGGATTCACCGGCTATCAACAATGGCTATCAGGATTCACGGGCTATCAGCAGTGGATATCAGGATTCACGGGCTATCAGCTGTGGATATCAGGAATCACGGGCTATCAGAATTGGATGTCAGGATTCACGGGCTATCAGCAGTGGATATCAGGATTCACGGGCTATCAGCAATGGATAATCAGGATTCACCGGCTATCAGCAATTGATATCAGGATTCACTGGCTATCGGCAGTGGATATCAGGATTCACGGGCTATCAGCAGTGGATATCAGGATTCACCGGCTATCAGCAATGGCTAGTCAGGATTCACCGGTTATCAACAATGGCTATCAGGATTCACGGGCTATCAGCAATGGATATCAGGATTCACGGGCTATCAGCAGTGGATATCAGGATTCACGGGCTATCAGCTGTGGATATCAGGAATCACGGGCTATCAGAATTGGAGGTCAGGATTCACGGGCTATCAGCAGTGGATATCAGGATTCACGGGCTATCAGCAATGGATAATCAGGATTCACCGGCTATCAGCAATGGATATCAGGATTAACGGGCTATCGGTAGTGGATATCAGGATTCACGGGCTATCAGCATTGGATATCTGGTTTCACGGTCAATCAGCAGTGGATAATCAGGATTCACGGGCTATCAGCAGTAGATATCAGGATTCACCGGCTTTCAGAAGTGGATAATCGGGATTCACGGGCTATCAGCAGTGGATAGTCAGGATTCACCGGCTATCAGCAATGGTTATCAGGATTCACGGGCTGTCAGCAATGGATAATCAGGATTCACGGGCTATCAGCAGTGGATAGTCAGAATTCACGGGCTATCAGCAATGGATATGAAGATTCACGGGCTGTCAGCAATGGATAATCAGGAATCACGGGCTATCAGCAGTGAATAGTCAGGATTCACGGGTTATCAGCAATGGATATCAGGATTCACGGGCTATCAGCAGTGGATAATCAGGATTCACGGGCTATCAGCAATGGCTAGTCAGGATTCACCGGCTATCAACAATGGTTATCAGGATTCACGGGCTATCAGCTATGGATATCAGGATTCACGGGCTATCAGCAGTGGATATCAGGATTCACGGGCTATCAGCTGTGGATATCAGGATTCACGGGCTATGAGCATTGGATGTCAGGATTCACGGGCTATCAGCAGTGGATATCAGGATTCACGGGCTATCAGCAATGGATAATCAGGATTCACAGGCTATCAGCAATGGATATCAGGTTTCACGGGCTATCGGCAGTGGCTATCAAGATTCACCGGCTATCAGCAATGGATATCAGGATTCACGGGCTATCAGCATTGGATATCTGGTTTCACGGGCTATCAGCAGTAGATAATCAGGATTCACGGGCTATCAGCAGTAGATATCAGGATTCACCGGTTTTCAGCAGTGGATAATCAGGATTCACGGGCTATCAGCAGTGGATACTCAGGATTCACGGGTTATCAGCAATGGATAATCAGGAATCAAGGGCTATTAGCAGTGGATAGTCAGAATTCACGGGCTATCAGCAATGGATATCAAGATTCACGGGCTGTCAGTAATGGATGATCAGGAATCACGGTCTATCAGCAGTGGATAGTCAGGATTCACGGGTTATCAGCAATGGATATCAGGATTCACGGGCTATCAGCAATGGATAATCAGGATTCACAGGCTATCAGCAATGGATATCAGGGTTCACTGGCTATCAGCAGTGGATATCAGGATTCACAGGCTATCAGCAGTGGATAATCAGGATTCACGGGCTATCAGCAGTGGATAGTCAGGATTCACGGGCTATCATCAACAGTTAGTTAGGATTCATGGGTTATCAGCAATGGATATCAGGATTCAGGAGCTATCAGGAATGGATAATCAGGAATCACGGGCTATCAGCAGTGGATAGTCAGAATTCTCGGGCTATCAGCAATGCATATGAAGATTTACGGGCTATCAGCAATGGATAATCAGGAATCAGGGGCTATCAGCAGTGGATAATCAGGATTCGCGGGTTATCAGCTATGGATATCAGGATTCACGGGCTATCAGCAGTGGATAATCAGGATTCACGGGCTATCAGCAATGGATATCAGGGTTCACGGGCTGTCTGCAATGGATAATCAGGATTCACGGGCTATCAGCAGTGAATAGTCAGAAATCACAGGCTATCAGCAATGGATATGAAATTTCACGGGCTATCAGCAATGGATACTCAGGAATCACGGGCTATCAGCAGTGAATAGTCAGGATTCACGGGTTATCAGCAATGGATATCAGGATTCACGGGCTATCAGCAGTGGATCATCAGGATTCACGGGCTGTCAGCAATGGCTAGTCAGGATTCACCGGCTATCAACAATGGTTATCAGGATTCACGGGCTATCAGCTATGGATATCAGGATTCACGGGCTATCAGCAGTGGATATCAGGATTCACGTGCTATCAGCTGTGGATATGAGGATTCACGGGCTATGAGCATTGGATGTCAGGATTCACGGGCTATCAGCAGTGGATATCAGGATTTACGGGCTATCAGCAATGGATAATCAGGATTCACCGGCTATCAGCAATGGATATCAGGATTCACGGGCTATCGGCAGTGGCTATCAAGATTCACCGGCTATCAGCAATGGATATCAGGATTCACGGGCTATCAGCATTGGATATCTGGTTTCACGGGCTATCAGCAGTGGATAATCAGGATTCACGGGCTATCAGCAGTAGATATCAGGATTCTCCGGTTTTAAGCAGTGGATAATCAGGATTCACGGCTATCAGCAGTGGATAATCAGGATTCACGGGTTATCAGCAATGGATATCAGGGTTCACGGGCTATCAGCAATGGATAATCAGGAATCATGGGCTATCAGCAGTGGATAGTCAGAATTCACGGGCTATCAGCAATGGATATCAAGATTCACGGGCTGTCAGCAATGGATAATCAGGAATCACGGGCTATCAGCAGTGGATAGTCAGGATTCACGGGTTATCAGCAATGGATATCAGGATTCACGGGCTATCAGCAGTGGATAATCAGGATTCACAGGCTATCAGCAATGGATATCAGGGTTCACGGGCTGTCTGCAATGGATAATCAGGATTCTTGGGCTATCAGCAGTGAATAGTCAGAAATCACAGGCTATCAGCAATGGATATGAAATTTCACGGGCTGTCAGCAATGGATACTCAGGAATCACGGGCTATCAGCAGTGAATAGTCAGGTTTCACGGGTTATCAGCAATGGATATCAGGATTCACGGGCTATCAGCAGTGGATCATCAGGATTCACGGGCTGTCAGCAATGGCTAGTCAGGATTCACCGGCTATCAACAATGGTTATCAGGATTCACGGGCTATCAGCTATGGAGATCAGGATTCACGGGCTATCAGCAGTGGATATCAGGATTCACGTGCTATCAGCTGTGATATGAGGATTCACGGGCTATGAGCATTGGATATCAGGATTCACGGGCTATCAGCAGTGGATATCAGGATTTACGGGCTATCAGCAATGGATAATCAGGATTCACAGGCTATCAGCAATGGATATCAGGATTCACGGGCTATCGGCAGTGGCTATCAAGATTCACCGGCTATCAGCAATGGATATCAGGATTCACGGGCTATCAGCATTGGATATCTGGTTTCACGGGCTATCAGCAGTGGATAATCAGGATTCACGGGCTATCAGCAGTAGATATCAGGATTCTCCGGTTTTAAGCAGTGGATAATCAGGATTCACGGGCTATCAGCAGTGGATAATCAGGATTCACGGGTTATCAGCAATGGATATCAGGGTTCACGGGCTATCAGCAATGGATAATCAGGAATCATGGGCTATCAGCAGTGGATAGTCAGAATTCACGGGCTATCAGCAATGGATATCAAGATTCACGGGCTGTCAGCAATGGATAATCAGGAATCACGGGCTATCAGCAGTGGATAGTCAGGATTCACGGGTTATCAGCAATGGATATCAGGATTCACGGGCTATCAGCAGTGGATAATCAGGATTCACAGGCTATCAGCAATGGATATCAGGGTTCACGGGCTATCAGCAGTGGATATCAGGATTCACAGGCTATCAGCAGTGGATAATCAGGATTCACGGGCTATCAGCAGTGGATAGTCAGGATTCACTGGCTATCAGCGACGGTTAGTTAGGATTCACGGTTATCAGCAATGGATATCAGGATTCACGGGCTATGAGCAATGGATAATCAGGAATCACGGGCTATCAGCAGTGGATAGTCAGTATTATCGGGCTATCAGCAATGCATATGAAGTTTCACGGGCTATCAGCAATGGATAATCAGGAATCACGGGCTATCAGCAGTGGATAATCATGATTCGCGGGTTATCAGCTATGGATAATCAGGATTCACGGGCTATCAGCATGTGGATATCAGGATTCACGGGCTATCAGCTGTGGATATCAGGAATCACGGGCTATCAGAATTGGAGGTCAGGATTCACGGGCTATCAGCAGTGGATATCAGGATTCACGGGCTATCAGCAATGGATAATCAGGATTCACCGGCTATCAGCAATGGATATCAGGATTAACGGGCTATCGGCAGTGGATATCAGGATTCACGGGCTATCAGCATTGGATATCTGGTTTCACGGTCAATCAGCAGTGGATAATCAGGATTCACGGGCTATCAGCAGTGGATATCAGGATTCACGGCTTTCAGAAGTGGATAATCGGGATTCACGGCGTATCAGCAGTGGATAGTCAGGATTCACGGCTATCAGCAATGGTTATCAGGATTCACTGGCTATCAGCAGTGGAATATAGGATTCACGGGCTATCAGCAGTGGATAGTCAGTATTCACGGGCTATCAGCAGTGGATATCAGGATTCCCGGGTTATCAGCAAGGGATATCAGGATTCACGGGCTGTCAGCAATGGATAATCAGGATTCACGGGCTATCAGCAGTGGATAGTCAGATTCACGGGCTATCAGCAATGGATATGAAGATTCACGGGCTGTCAGCAATGGATATCAGGAATCACGGGCTATCAGCAGTGAATAGTCAGGATTCACGGGTTATCAGCAATGGATATCAGGATTCTCAGGCTATCAGCAGTGGATAATCAGGATTCACGGGCTATCAGCAATGGTAGTCAGGATTCACCGGCTATCAACAATGGTTATCAGGATTCACGGGCTATCAGCTATGGATATCAGGATTCACGGGCTATCAGCAGTGGATATCAGGATTCACGGGCTATCAGCATGTGGATATCAGGATTCACGGGCTATGAGCATTGGATGTCAGGATTCACGGGCTATCAGCAGTGGATATCAGGATTCACGGGCTATCAGCAATGGATAATCAGATTCACAGGCTATCAGCAATGGATATCAGGTTTCACGGGCTATCGGCAGTGGCTATCAAGATTCACCGGCTATCAGCAATGGATATCAGGATTCACGGGCTATCAGCATTGGATATCTGGTTTCACGGGCTATCAGCAGTAGATAATCAGGATTCACGGGCTATCAAGCAGTAGATATCAGGATTCACGGTTTTCAGCAGTGGATAATCAGGATTCACGGGCTATCAGCAGTGGATACTCAGGATTCACGGGTTATCAGCAATGGATAATCAGGAATCAAGGGCTATTAGCAGTGGATAGTCAGAATTCACGGGCTATCAGCATGGATATCAAGATTCACTGGCTGTCAGCAATGGATGATCAGGAATCACGGTCTATCAGCAGTGGATAGTCAGGATTCACGGGTTATCGCAATGGATATCAGGATTCACGGGCTATCAGCAATGGATAATCAGGATTCACAGGCTATCAGCAATGGATATCAGGGTTCACTGGCTATCAGCAGTGGATATCAGGATTCACAGGCTATCAGCAGTGGATAATCAGGATTCACGGGCTATCAGCAGTGGATAGTCAGGATTCACGGGCTATCATCAACAGTTAGTTAGGATTCATGGGTTATCAGCAATGGATATCAGGATTCAGGAGCTATCAGGAATGGATAATCAGGAATCACGGGCTATCAGCAGTGGATAGTCAGAATTCCGGGCTATCAGCAATGCATATGAAGATTTACGGGCTATCAGCAATGGATAATCAGGAATCAGGGCTATCAGCAGTGGATAATCAGGATTCGCGGGTTATCAGCTATGGATATCAGGATTCACGGGCTATCAGCAGTGGATAATCAGGATTCACAGGCTATCAGCAATGGATATCAGGGTTCACGGGCTGTCTGCAATGGATAATCAGGATTCACGGGCTATCAGCAGTGAATAGTCAGAAATCACAGGCTATCAGCAATGGATATGAAATTTCACGGGCTATCAGCAATGGATACTCAGGAATCACGGGCTATCAGCAGTGAATAGTCAGGATTCACGGGTTATCAGCAATGGATATCAGGATTCACGGCTATCAGCAGTGGATCATCAGGATTCACGGGCTGTCAGCAATGGCTAGTCAGGATTCACCGGCTATCAACAATGGTTATCAGGATTCACGGGCTATCAGCTATGGATATCAGGATTCACGGGCTATCAGCAGTGGATATCAGGATTCACGTGCTATCAGCTGTGGATATGAGGATTCACGGGCTATGAGCATTGGATGTCAGGATTCACGGGCTATCAGCAGTGGATATCAGGATTTACGGGCTATCAGCAATGGATAATCAGGATTCACCGGCTATCAGCAATGGATATCAGGATTCACGGGCTATCGGCAGTGGCTATCAAGATTCACCGGCTATCAGCAATGGATATCAGGATTCACGGGCTATCAGCATTGGATATCTGGTTTCACGGGCTATCAGCAGTGGATAATCAGGATTCACGGGCTATCAGCAGTAGATATCAGGATTCTCCGGTTTTAAGCAGTGGATAATCAGGATTCACGGGCTATCAGCAGTGGATAATCAGGATTCACGGGTTATCAGCAATGGATATCAGGGTTCACGGGCTATCAGCAATGGATAATCAGGAATCATGGGCTATCAGCAGTGGATAGTCAGAATTCACGGGCTATCAGCAATGGATATCAAGATTCACGGGCTGTCAGCAATGGATAATCAGAATCACGGGCTATCAGCAGTGGATAGTCAGGATTCACGGGTTATCAGCAATGGATATCAGGATTCACGGGCTATCAGCAGTGGATAATCAGGATTCACAGGCTATCAGCAATGGATATCAGGGTTCACGGGCTGTCTGCAATGGATAATCAGGATTCTTGGGCTATCAGCAGTGAATAGTCAGAAATCACAGGCTATCAGCAATGGATATGAAATTTCACGGGCTGTCAGCAATGGATACTCAGGAATCACGGGCTATCAGCAGTGAATAGTCAGTTTCACGGGTTATCAGCAATGGATATCAGGATTCACGGGCTATCAGCAGGGATCATCAGGATTCACGGGCTGTCAGCAATGGCTAGTCAGGATTCACCGGCTATCAACAATGGTTATCAGGATTCACGGGCTATCACATGTATGGAGATCAGGATTCACGGGCTATCAGCAGTGGATATCAGGATTCACGTGCTATCAGCTGTGGATATGAGGATTCACGGGCTATGAGCATTGGATATCAGGATTCACGGGCTATCAGCAGTGGATATCAGGATTTACGGGCTATCAGCAATGGATAATCAGGATTCACAGGCTATCAGCAATGGATATCAGGATTCACGGGCTATCGGCAGTGGCTATCAAGATTCACCGGCTATCAGCAATGGATATCAGGATTCACGGGCTATCAGCATTGGATATCTGGTTTCACGGGCTATCAGCAGTGGATAATCAGGATTCACGGGCTATCAGCAGTAGATATCAGGATTCTCCGGTTTTAAGCAGTGGATAATCAGGATTCACGGGCTATCAGCAGTGGATAATCAGGATTCACGGGTTATCAGCAATGGATATCAGGGTTCACGGGCTATCAGCAATGGATAATCAGGAATCATGGGCTATCAGCAGTGGATAGTCAGAATTCACGGGCTATCAGCAATGGATATCAAGATTCACGGGCTGTCAGCAATGGATAATCAGGAATCACGGGCTATCAGCAGTGGATAGTCAGGATTCACGGGTTATCAGCAATGGATATCAGGATTCACGGGCTATCAGCAGTGGATAATCAGGATTCACAGGCTATCAGCAATGGATATCAGGGTTCACGGGCTATCAGCAGTGGATATCAGGATTCACAGGCTATCAGCAGTGGATAATCAGGATTCACGGGTTTTCAGCAGTGGATAGTCAGGATTCACTGGCTATCAGCGACGGTTAGTTAGGATTCATGGGTTATCAGCAATGGATATCAGGATTCACGGGCTATGAGCAATGGATAATCAGGAATCACGGGCTATCAGCAGTGGATAGTCAGTATTATCGGGCTATCAGCAATGCATATGAAGTTTCACGGGCTATCAGCAATGGATAATCAGGAATCACGGGCTATCAGCAGTGGATAATCATGATTCGCGGGTTATCAGCTATGGATATCAGGATTCACGGGCTATCAGCAGTGGATAATCAGGATTCACGGGCTATCACCAATGGATATCAGGGTTCACGGGCTATCAGCAGTGGATATCAGGATTCACGGGCTATCAGCAGTGGATAATCAGGATTCACGGGCTATCAGCAGTGGACAGTCAGGATTCACGGTCTATCAGCAGTGGATAATCAGGGTTCACGTGCTATCAGCAGTGGATAATCAGGATTCACGGGCTTTCAGCAGTGGATGATCATGGTTCACGGGCTATCACAGGGTCGGCAAAGTCACGGCTGTGGCTGGCAGCATTCACCTTATAGTCCTTTGCGACTTATTCCCCAAAGTGGGCAGAGAACATTATGGTAATGATGAAGATCTTGGTGATGGTAATGTGCTGTATGTCTGTCTGTCTGTCTGTATGTCTGTCTGTATGTCTTATTGTCTGTCTGTCAGTCTGTCAGTCTGTCTGTCTGTCTGTCTGTCTGTCTTACTGTCTGTCTGACTGTGTAACTATCTGCCCGTCTGTCTGTCTGTCTGTCTCTCTGTCTCTCTCTCTCTCTCTCCTCTCTCTCTCTCTCTCTCTCTCTCTCTCTCTCTCTCTCTCTCTCTCTCTCATAAAGGCATCAGCTTCAGTCCGACACACTCGTGTCGCATGCAGCAACGGAAGCACTACCTAATAGAGATATAAAACGAACTTCGCTTTAAAACTTACATGTCGCATGCAGCAACGGAAGCACCACCTAATAGAGATACAAAACGAACTTACATGTCGCACGCAGCAACGGAAGCACCACCTAAT
>JAMYXO010000481.1:7500-20000 GCA_033310375.1 Conus canariensis | reverse complement strand
GTCCATATAAACCTTCTGTCGTGATATGCTTTGTTCCATTTGAGTGTTGGACAGAAAATTACAATATGATCAAAATTATAACTATAAACTGTTTGTAATAGGTCGAGGACAAATATTGTTTTTCCACAACCAGTCTGTCCACAAATCAATGAACAATGAGGGGTTTTTGTCATAAAGTTTAACATCGGCATTGACACCAAAGTTGTCTGCTCCATACTTTTAAAACATAATTTAATCTAATCCAGTTATTGTTTTTATCATACTCTCTGTCAAAACTTGTTCAGTATAATAAAACCCTATAAGGCCCAATGTGTAAGATTAATCCAGTTCAGTTCTGTAAGATCGTTTCTATTTAGACTAATATCAATTTTGTTGCTTGTTGTTATGACCTTAATATCCTCGCCATTGTAAAGAACAACGACAGTAACTTTAAGTTTGTCAACGTCTAAGTTTTGCCAGCTAATAAGAATTCCTTTCATAAGATTGTCACTGACGCCCAGAGCTCCATTTCTCGCCTCATCCTTTAAGACAGAAATTTTAAATATCATTGTGAACGTGTCTCCTAATTTTGTGCGTGGAATGAACTGTAATTTTGTAGAAGCTTTCTTTAAAACCGATTCTCTTCTGTGGAGGATGTACTGTTTGTCCCCAAACGGCTTTATTTCGATCTCTTTCCGACTGTTGTCCTCTGGCATAAGACTTACATGTAAAGGGCCAGAGTTCAATGCTTTTCTGAAACTTTTTTGACGGTCAAAAAATGTAAATGGGCTTAAGAATTCAAATTTTATGTCCCATTCTAAATATGGTTCTAAGTGCCATTTGTTGTCAGTTTTTCGAACTATTTTATATTCATACTGACCTGTATTATTTGCTTCTACATTGCGTAGTTGTTCTAGTTTAGGAAACCTTTTGTTGTCGTCAACCTCTTTGCGTTTATAATAACCATCTTTAGTGTACTCAAAACCATACAAAGTGCCTATCTCACCGTTCTGTTCAAAGTCCTCAACGTCTGCAAGGTCTTTTAATTCTAAAGTTACACACCTCTCAGGCGCTAATGTAACTCCTGATTCTTCTGGCCCACGAGACATTATTTTTAGTACACCTTATTATTTTATTTCTAAAACAATGTGCAGGTTATCACATTTCACGACTTTCCCTGTTTTATCTGTGATCTTTATATTAAGCGATCTGACCCTCCCACAAGCTAATCTTTTAAACTGTAAATTAGGGAATTGTATAATTTCATAATCGCAATATGCAGCTTTCCCTGATGGAAGAGCTCTTAAAACAGTTGAGGGCCTTCCATCATATAAGTTTTCATCAGTGCTCAGCTCGTCCAAATGAACATAGAGTAATGAATGTAATGCAAGATCGAGCGGATATTCTCCCTCATAAGTAGTTTCGTCTGATGTAACTCTAAAACCATGATTGTCAGTTGCAAAGCCTAACATTTTAGCTAGCTCTACATCAAAAAGGTAATGGTCTACTTCTTCTTCAGGTTTGAATGTCAACATTATTTTCAAATTTGCATTGTTAAGTTTGAGAGTAATGTCGAAGTTACTCATTGCTTCTTTCAGCGAGCAAAACCCGTAATAACCATCAGGTATGGTTAACTGGCTAACTAAGTTTCCTCTATTATCAATTTTTTTAATCTTATTATTCTCCTTGGATTCAGTTATATTAAACCATACGACTTTGTAAAAAATTTCATGGAGTGCGACCCTTTGGGTTCCGCAGTTATTATCAATAGCATATTCTAAAAACGAAGGACTGTCTTGAGTTGTTATTGTTACAAACATTTTTAAAACAAATTTAAAAATGAGTGCATTCAAATATACTAATGCAAAATATTCTGTCGGGCCGCACTACAATCTTAAAAATATAACAACTGACACCCTTGACATTTCTGTGACTCAGTCTGACGCCTTTCAAGTAAAGGTTAGTACTCCATTGGATCGTTATCTTAACCCTCCTATCAAAAACGACTACATCCCGAAAGTGTGGTTCAGTCATCCGATGCAGTTTTATCAGAACCAGTTAAACTTTGCTGTGTTTTGTGCATCAACTGGGTGTGGAGTGTCGTATGCCGATCATTTAAATCATCCTGATCCTTTGGTGAGGTCAGTGTATAGATTTCATTTTTATTACACCTTCAGACGTATTTTATCTGAACTGCAAGTGCCATTACCAAATGACAAAACGTTTAATCCATTCAGCAACAGAATAGATTACAAAGCTTTTGAAAGGATCTGTAACGAATTTGATATTGACCCAAAGACAGACTTTAGACAAAAGTTGGATCTTAATCATGGTTTAGGCACCCCTTATTTTTGGGGCGTGCACAGAAAGTATAACTATGATTGGAATCCTCCTTACACATTTTTCTCTTCAGGCACAACTGTTCACCTCGGGTCCATAGAGCAAGAGCATAAAACAGCATGGACAACATTTATTTTGGATACTTCTAAGGGCCTAACAAAAGCGGGAATAGAACGAATAAACGACTCTATTCGTACTTATGTTTGGTGTTTGCTAGGTTCGCAAGCACAAACGAGATCAAACATAATTGATCCTTCTACTGGCTTTGACGCCCAAAAACAGTATTTAGCAAATTTAGAGGATTCTATTAATTCTGCAATTGATTTGCCTTCAAGTATTAAAAGGTACCAAAATGTTTTGCAATACGCAAGATCGAAAGTAGACTTTGCTGTCGGCACTGGTTTATACATGCTGCCTTCTGACCTCAGACTTCAGATAGGAACAATAATAAACTATAATAATGAAATCCTTGTGGCTGGCAATGAAGAGAAGGTCGGAAAAAACGACATAAATTCTAAGCCAGCAATAGCAATAAAAAAAGAAGCCCCAATCCCCGTGGCCCCCTCTAAACCCCATCCAATCCCCCCCTCAAAACCCCATCCAATCCCCCCAAGAAATAATGACCATGAATATGAAAAGACGGCACTTGTTATTGGATTAACTGCCCTAGGATTACTTGGTCTTTATCCTACTGTAAAGTAACCCAACTATTAAGACAACTAATGTCCATAAGTGCTCAGCCATAAAGCCAACTACTTTACTTGCGGCAGACAAAAGCCAGCTAACGATCCCACCTATTATACCAGGCAAAGAATCTATTGCCTTACTGGCTAATTTTTTTAATAAACTTGCAAGATGATCAAGTTGTTTTTTTACCCATGATTTATCTGATGGTGGTGATGGTGGCGGAGGCACTAACCCTTGCCCACCGCCGCCTGTAAGAGCCATCACCAGTGTACTTATTGCAAATCCTAAGGCTGTTATAACACTTGCTAATGTGACACCTTGCTCTCTAAACAGTGTTCTTATTCGTTCTGCTAACGTTGTGTCTTCATATAAAATTCTGTTGATGGTTTCTCTTATTCTGCTCACTTGAGTTCGTAATTGTTCTCGGTTATTAGACAACACTTCTAGTCTTGCTGATCTCTCTTGTTCAAGATCTTTTAGTCTTTGTGTTATTCTTTCTTTAACACCAGGTCCTAAGTTGTGGTCATCAGCCTCAACTAGTTTTTCTTTTTCTCTTTTTATATGCTCATCTAGTTCACCCAGGTTTGCTAAATTGTTTGTTAACTCACCCCTGATGCTTCTTAAAGCATGATCAAGGGCCGTTATTTCTCTCATAGGTAGCGGCGGATCGTGCATAGTTTTTAATGCTGTTTCTTCTGAAAAACTGGTTTCTGCTTGTATTATTTCGTCTGCTGTTGGGCTTAAATCTTTAAGTTCCATGTTTTGTATTTGGTTATCTGTTGGGAGTTCTTGTAGTGTGTTTTGAAGTTTAGCAACTGCCTCACTGTCTAATCTTCGCGGTTTAGCAATGCCAAGGCGATTTTGATCGCTCACACTGAGCCTTTGTCTAATTGTAGTCTTTGCTAAAAACTTTGATGGGTCTGGTTTAGATATAAGCTGAACAAGTTGTCCTTGCTCGTTTTTAAAAAACAAATGGCCATCTTTTGTTTCAAAATCATTAGGGTCTATAAATTCGGGAGGTTCTTGGCCTAAACTTTGGTACAATGATCTGACCTTACTTTCTGTTAATTCATGTCGCAATGAGCGCAATGGATGTGTCAAAGGTGTCATTTCACTCATGTCATCTCCAGGATCAAAAACATCATAATCTTCAATGCCTGCCATGTTTTAAAAATAATTAACTTTTTATTTTGTTTTATAAAAAAAATGTCACAAGCATATGGCTCAATTCTTGACCCGCATAGAAGACTGAAAGAGCCCTTTGGCGTGAAGGGAAATAAACAGAATATTATTGTTTCAAATAATCCATCTACTATTGATTCAGATCAAATTCTTACTGTTAAATTTCCAGACCTAGGAGCAGATGAAGTGATTGTGCCGGGATCTGCACGGCTTACTTTCAAAATAGAACTTGATTCAGCAACAGACACAAGCAGGACAGTTGTACAGAATCTGGGACGGGCAATCGTTAAGAAAATTTCTATAAAACTTGAGGGGCAAGAAATATTTTCTTTACACAATGCAGACATATTTCTAATCTATTCTGATCTATGGCTAACCGATAATGAAAGGGCCGATCTTGCGTTTCAAGGAATCGAAAATAACGAAGCACTAAAACACAGAATAGACGCCGAAGACGCTAAAGACGGTAACAAGTATGAAGCTGTAAGTTTGGCTTATGGAAATCGCTTTTCTATACCCTTAGATTTTGAGTTGTTAAAAGCGCATGCGCCATACTTTCAAGGAGCATTAAAAGACAGATTGTCATATGAACTAACTTTTAATGAATACAAACGTGTCATTAAATCTACAGACTCTGAAGCAAAGTACAGCATTTTCGACATCTCGTTAGAGTTTGACATTGTTAGCAACCCTAACTTAGCAAGGCTGATTGAGCAAAAATATCAGTCAAAATTAGCAATATATTACGAAAGAGTGATTCATCATTCAAAATATCCTAAAAGCAGGGCAGACACTATATGGAATTTTAGTTTTAGCGCCACAGCACGATCACTTAAAGGTATTTTATTGCTGTGTGAAGATGATAAAGAACCATACCAAAGACAAAGTGAAAAGTTTATCAATCCTAAAATAACGAAAGTACAATGTTCAATTGAGGGTAGTCCTAACCAAGTCTACGGTAGTGGGCTTAAACCTTATCATCATTTTGATGAAATAAGAAAATTGTTTGGAGGCGGGAGGTCTAGAAGTCCAACAGTAGACCTTGTGTCTAAAGATCTACACCTTCACAGTGTTAGACTTGATGAATATTTAACAACGAAATACGGTTTATGGATTGACCTAAGGTCAACAGAAGATAATCAGTTGCATGGGAGTGGGAGAACAGTTAAAGACGTAATAAACATTCAAATTGATAAAGAAAAAGAGAGTGATAAACCACTTAATGTACATTTGTTTTTAATATATGATGCGCAGCTGAATATTCAAGATAACAGATTAAAAGATATCCAATACTAAATTATTTTTATTTTTAAAAAGCATGTCTGTTCAGGTTTATCCAAAAGTGCCCAAAGAAGAGATAGTAGGCAACTCTGTTGCTGTAGACATAAAAACTTTCAGATTAACAAACATAACACAAATGCAAACCCAACTAGAGCAGGACCTTTCAAAATACAGTAAAACCAAACGAAGGTATTCTGCTGTCTTTAATGCTGTTACATATGTTAATACTGGAGCATCGATCACTAGTGCTCTATCAGCAGGAACAAGTGTAGGTCTCTTAGCAACAGGCGTAGGTGCACCGGCAGCTTTACCTCTAG
This sequence comes from Conus canariensis, assembly GCA_033310375.1. Lineage (NCBI taxonomy): Eukaryota > Metazoa > Mollusca > Gastropoda > Neogastropoda > Conidae > Conus > Conus canariensis. The sequence goes on along the minus strand of JAMYXO010000481.1, from coordinate 14,214 downwards.
GTGGTTTGTCTTTAACTCTTGGCCTGTGTTCATTGGCTGTAAGTGCTGTCAGCAAAAAAATAAAAGCTAAACTCCAAAAGCACACAGCTATGGTTCAACTAATAACAGCTAAACTTAGTTCCTTCAAACTGATAATTGATAAAGCACTTGCTGACTCGAACATCACGGATGAAGAATTTAGTCGCCTACAGGCTGATTTTGAGGACTACAAAAGACAAAAGTTTGATCTTCAAAGAAAGGCAAGGGCAACTTTTTCTCAACAGCCAGACACCGACCAGATAAAAAAGGAATGCTTAAAAAAAGTAAACGAGACATTAAACTCTGTTCTAAACAGCTCACATTAACAACACCAAAGGGCGTTTATACTTTAGTTTACGAGTCCAAGCACAAAAAGACCGTTGATATTGATTCTGATAAGTATTTTTTTTTTTAATTTAAATAAATATTTTGAGTTAGAAAAGAAGCTCAACATGGATAAGATATATGACAGTTTTGACTCTTGGTTAGATGCAATGGAAGAGGAAGAGCGTTTGTCAAAAGCTTTAAATGAGGTCGTTTTAGAAGTTATTGATCCAACAAACGTGCAGGCAAGCGTTGTACATGCTATTTCTCAAGTTCCAAGTAAACTAACAATAAACCCTCCAGTTAAAGTAAGGTTAGTTGTTTTAATCGACTATATAACAATAAACGAAGAAAATCTAGAAGTCTGGGTCTCAACTAAACAGCAGACTATTCTTTCTTATAATGACTTAACACCCGGTTGGGCAGATCAACTTCTTACACAGTTTAATGAAGCCTCTGAAGCAGCTAAAATGAGAGGCTCTGGTTGGTCAGAGGGTGAAGTCCTAGACATCAGATTAAGACAGGCTAAGTATGAGCCGATTGTAGGCAAGTCTTACATTCCACTGCCTCCAACATTAGTTGCAAAGAAAGCAGTTCTGAACATAAAGAATTCAGACGACAAATGTTTTATGTGGTGCGTTCTTGCTAGGCTGCATTTTTTACCAAAAAATGCAGAGAGAGCATCTAACTATTTACAGTGGGCCAATGATCTTAACTTTAACGGTCTTGAATTTCCTATGGCTGTAGACAAAATTGATCAGTTTGAAAAACAAAATCCACCAATAACTGTTAATGTCTACACATGGTCTGAAGAAACCAACCTTCTGCCAATTAGAGTGTCAAAGAACAGTCCAACAATAGGCGAACCAACCAAAACTCATGTAGACTTACTCCTAATGCAAAGCCTTAATGGGTTGCACTACACTCTAATACGCACAATGAGTAGATTACTAGTGCATACTACAAAACAACATAGCAAACAAGAATTTTGTAGAAAATGTTTAACAAGAATTCCGTCCGTTCAAGCTGCGAGCGAACATGTAAAACATTGTCTCAGTCCAGTTGACTGCAATACAGAACTAATTATGCCAAGAGAAGGCAGTAAGGTTAGTTTTAAGAATTACAAAAAACTCCAGAGGTCTCCATACGTTGTTTACGCAGACTTTGAATCGCTTATTGTTCCTTATGAAGGACCTGCTCCAAAACATTTACCAAAAACAGTTATAATGAATAACCACCAGATTTGTTCATTTGCCTTCATTGTTGTCAGGTCAGATGGTGAACATTCAAAGCCAGAATTATACAGAGGACCACATGCAGCAAAACATTTCTTAAAACGCATGCAAGAAGTTCGTAATGTCTGTTCTAATAATCTAGTCCTATCCGATCTTAAGATGACCTCTGAAGATCAAGATCGCTATGACTCAGCCACTCACTGTTGGATTTGTGGTTTAGAGCTAACACCTAAAAGTTTAAACCCAACAGTAAGAGATCATGATCACATTAGCGGAGAATTCAGAGGAGCAGCACATAACAATTGCAATCTTCAACTAAAGTTTGATCCTAGGACTTGGAGACTTCCTATATTCTTTCATAACTTGCGAGGTTACGATTCTCATCTTATATTGCAAGCAGTAACTAGCGATTTCAGGGTGTCATGCATTGCGCAGTCATCAGAAAAGTACATGTGTTTCACTTTAAATAACCTGTCTTTTTATGACTCTATGCAACACCTGATGGGGAGTTTAGAGTCACTAGCAGGATCTTTAAAGTCCTGCCCAATAACAGAACACTATTTTGACCCAACGCTCGTTAGAAAGGGCGTTTATCCTTATGAGTACATGAACAGTTGGGAAAGGTTTGATGAAGACTCACTTCCTCCTAAAGGTGCGTTCTTTAGTAGTCTTAGAGGAAAGGACATCAGTGATTCTGATTATTCTTATGCTCAAGAAGCGTGGCAAAAATTAGACTCTAAAACAATGGGAGACTATCATGATTCCTATTTAATGGCGGATACCTGTTTGTTGGCGGATATCTTTGAAAATTACAGAAAGACCTGCATGAAACATTATAGTCTAGATCCTGCGCATTATATTTCTGCGCCTGGGATGAGTTGGGATGCTTTCTTAAAATTTACTGGTGTACAGATTGACCTGTTGTCTGACCTACCAATGCTTCAGATGATTGAAAACGGATTGCGTGGCGGAATTAGTATGGCGTCTCACCATTACTGTAAAGCAAACAATAAATATTTGGATGACTATGATCCAAGTAGGAAGTCTAACTATCTTATGTATTTAGATGCAAACAATCTGTATGGTTGGGCTATGAGTCAATCACTACCGTTACGTAACTTTAAAATGTACACAGGACTCAAAGACACTCAAAAGTTTTTTAAAATGGCTACCTACTCTAGAAGCTGATCGTAAAAGAGGTCTCATTCTAGAAGTTGATTTAGAATATCCTCATGAACTTCATGATTACCATAATGACTATCCATTAGCGGCAGAAACCCTAAAAGTGTCAATGACAGAACCGCCTAAACTTGTGCCTAATCTTCGTGACAAAAAAAAATTATGTCTGTCATTACAGACTTCTCCAATTTTATTTAAGACATGGTTTAAAGTTAACAGCAGTTCATCGTATAATTGCATTTGATCAAGAACAGTTCATGAAACCATACATCATGAAGAACACTGATCTCAGAACTAAATCCACAGATGCTTCAGAAAAAGACTTTTTCAAGTTGATGAACAACAGCTGTTTTGGAAAGACTATGGAAAATCCGCACAAGCGCAAAGATGTCAGATTGGTCACTAGAGAGAAACGAAGCAATTAAGCTGACTTCAAAACCAAATTATCAGGACTTTAGAAGATTTCATAATCAGCTTTTTGGCATAATGATGAAGAAAAAGAAAGTCAAATTGGACAAACCTGTTTTTATTGGGTTTACTGTTTTAGAGCTGTCAAAGCTTTTGATGTTAGAATTTCTTTACGACTACTTTAAACCCTTGTATCCAGAGTCCAGAGTTCTGTACACAGATACAGATTCCTTTGTAATCGACATCCCTACTGAAGATTTTTACAAAGACATGGAATTAGAAGTAGCAAAAGAGCATGCTGGATGGTACGACACATCTGATTACCCTAAAGATTCACCTTTGCATTCAGTTATTAATAAGAAGGTTTTAGGTAAGATGAAGGATGAATTATCTGGAGGTGTGATTCAAGGAGTTTATTGGTTTAAGGTCGAAAATGTACAGTCTTTCAAGCCAAAAAAAAAAGTTGTCAAAAAAGCAAAGGGAATATCTCGCAGTGTTGTGCAATCAAACATATCACATGACAACTACAAAGAAGCATTGTTCAATAAAAAGACTTTTCATCATGACAATTACAAACTACGATCTAATCTGCATGAGATTAACACAACAGTTGTAACAAAACGGTCTCTTGACCGCACTAACACAAAAGAGTATTTGTTAATCCAGAGTATTCATATGCAATTGGGCACTGGAGAATAGTATAATCATATGTCTTCATGGAGTTTCTGTTTGGTCAAGTGTTATCAGAAGCTCAACTATATCATTATCCAGTATAGCCAAATCATTATTATTCATTACTGCTAAATGTGCTTCAATTTTTTTTATCATTTTGATTTTTCCATATCAAAATATCAGAATCTAGGGATTGGGGTAGTAAGCGATTGTCTGGCATAAGATTGTCAATGTTCTTAAATATTTTTGATAATAATATTATAAGCAGATAATTGACGTATTAATTTTGAAAACTCTTTTTTCTTTTGAGCTTCCATTTTAAACTCAAATGTATTTGCCTAAATTAACTAAGCGACTGGAACTGTGTCTGGTGGGATTATCTGCAGTTCTTCCTTCACAAAAGATCTTCGGGGGGCTGGTCGTTTTGTTGTGTCAGTTTCTCGTAAATAATACACGGGCGGATTCATTTTCACAATTTTTTTTTTATCTCATATGGATCAACACTCCAAACCTGGATCTGTTGCCCTGATGCGAGTGTCCCTTCCGCTTCTCCCGGTGAATAAAGGTATCTCACTTTTAAACCAAATGGTAATAGTTTACTGGATGAGTCTTCAATAGCAACATTTATTCGTTTGGTTTTGATTGCTTTGTACTGGTTTTTAGCCCTTTAAATTCTTCATTATTCATTGCGCGCAAAACTGAGGGCAGTCTTTTTACCCATTCTGTGTTGCGAGAATTGTCAATCAGCTCTCTGTGATACTGGTAGGAGAAAAGTCTTTCAGATAACTGTTTGTTAAAGTTTTCAACCAAAGCCTGTGATCTGTGAACTCCTGGAATGCTTCTTTTAATGGTAACTCTATGTTTTAACAATAATTGATTCACTTGGCCTTTAAATTCTTTTCCATCATCGACTTGAATCATGCGAGGATAAGTTAAGGGTCCTCGTTGGTATATCAGCTGTATGGCAACAGCAACAGCAGAAGCACTCTTTTGTGTTAATGGTTCCGCATCTTTGTATCTTGAAGCTATATCAATGACTGTAAGTGCGTACTTAAATCTTTTTCGTCTAATCGTATCATGGGGTAGAAATATAGAAGGTCCATTTGATGGGTGTCGTTTGGAGTTATATTCACAAAGTGTGGTCTCTGTAGTTTTTTAGGCGCAGGTAAATAAATTTGCCAAATCGCTTGTTTAGATAACCATTCTTTTGCTGTTTGTTCACTGACTCCCGCTGCTTGGCTAAGCTTTTTTAATTTTGCTGTGATTCCCTTCCAATATCCTTTTGGCGAATAATAGATCTTGTTCATTTTTATTCAGCCAATACTTTGTGCAACAAAATACACAGCGGTCATGCCAAAGACAATAAACAATATTTCTTGCATCTTTTGTTTTTCTGATGGTTGATAAAAGTCGTAAATTTTGGTGGGGGGCAATGTTTCAACTTGTTTGCCTGTTACTAGAAAATATTCTTTTATTGCCTGGTCAACATCTTTAAATGTGTAAGCTGCATGTCCCTGTTGTTTAAGTCTGTCGTTAATAAAATCTGACTGCTCCATTCTTTGCTTTTCATAGGTGTCTTGTGCAGCGGCTAGTTGCTCCATAGCTCTGTTATGTCTTTTTCTCTCATCGTTATTTTGTAGTTTACTAAACGCGTAATTACTTTTCCGCTGAAAGCAAGCGCGTTGACCACTGCGCCGCCTATCATCATTACGAGTGAAGCCATTTTTTTTAAATGTATTTTTTTTACATATTTATATTTTCTGGAATTATTCCTTGCTTAAATAGAAAGTCTTTCGTAGCAATGAAGCTGTAATTTACAGCAATCAACTTTGCTGAGTCTTCAAAATCTAGCTTGCCAAGATCTGCTGGTTTTATTCTTAACAAGCTTTTACCAACATTGTGTATCCTACACTTAGACCTCCAATAACAGCAGAATGGTTTTACGAGGTTGGCAACAGTTTTTTTCGGTGCTCATTTTTAAAAAATAAAATAATATTTATTATTAATAAAACATGAACTGCGATGATTTACTTCCTGAACTTACAAATTAATCAAGTTGATGGACCAAGCTATTATGCGCCAAAAGGAAAGGCTGTATTCTTGGGGCGTGTGAAAAAACAAAACAGTACCTCGGAAATGAATTCAGCATAGAACAGATTCAACAGATGTCGCCGCAAGATATTGTAAAGTTCACAAAAGGTATGAAGCGCAACTGGGGGTCAAGAATGGTTCAAAAGTGTCGGACAAACTGTTCTTAGTTTGTACACTAAACTAGTTAGTAGATTTGTGCCCATTGATTCTGAACAAGATTTTATGTATGATTTAACGCAGGATCCAGTTTTAACAAAAGTAAATTAGAGTCTCTAGGATGTGATCTATATTACAGATTTGGAAAACATTATTGTCCGCCAGTAATTTGGGGTTAATTACGTTTAATCATATAGATTTTATTTCCCTTAAAAATGACCGAGCAGAATCAGAAAACGTTGATGGAGAAAGTGACCCGTGAAAAAAGAATCCTGGGCGCGTTGAGCAGGGAAAAAAAATGACAGAGTGGAACAAAAAAAGAAAATTAGAGTTACAACATATAAACTCATAATGAAAAAACACCAGTTGTGCCAGAGCCACAACAAGAACAAGTTGTTTCAAGTCCCGCAACAACCAAAAGTATTCAATGGATTATTGGATTAAAAGAGTTGGCATTTTTGGCGTCATTGCTGTTGGTGGGGGTGGTTATTACGTTTATAAAACAATATAAAGAAAGACAGCAAAAACCAAAGCAGCCCCAAAAAAATCACAGCCACTAAATACAAAATCTGAACAAAAAAGAATACCAGAACTGCCAACAACAAAATCTCATTTTGATCCATTTGTTTAT
>JAMYXO010000481.1:0-5000 GCA_033310375.1 Conus canariensis | reverse complement strand
GAGAGAGAGAGACTGAACATTTTCAATGGCATCAGTTATTACAGCAGTGGAGACGTGGGAATGCAAAAAGAAGAGAATAGTGACGAAAAACAAGTCCTGAATTCCAGAGAAAATGGACCCTTTCCCGACATCAAGAATCAAAGTGCATTAATAACGACCAAAATGCGTCATAGTGCTCGTTTGCCTTTCTAACTTTATGATTTCCAAGTTATTTTTCCTTGTTTGAATGTTAAAGTATCTACAATAGACCTTTCAAGTAATTTCACAGAATCATCATCATAATTCAGTTTCAGCATTTCCAAACTCTTGTCATGAATTTTAGCTTTTTAAGAGAGAGAGAGAGAAGAGGAGAGAGAGAGAGAGAGAGAGGGGCAAACAAAGAATAACAAAGGAAAATAAGAGAATGACAGAAATTCAACTTTAACTGACATTTCCACTATGAATTACAAACGACCGTTTTTTAATATGCTACGAATTCACCAACATCCATTATTTCAGTCCGTGCATGGATTCAGATTGAAAAAAACATGGACGATGGTTTTCCCTCTGTGAATTTAGCGTCTGGTTGTAGCAAATGGGAACTGCCCTTCTGTTATCATCATTGGTCACTGTGGTTCAGTCTACTGAGGAAAAACGTGCAGTCTAAAACTAAGCGAATCCATCAGACTTCTGTGTGTTCTTTCTTTCTTTTCATTTCTCTCAATGTGTTGTCAGTGTTCATTCATTTATCCTTCGCTTTTAGTATGTTAAAATCTTATTTTCAAAGTTTACGGGTCAAACTGTACAAAAGAAATACATTTGCTGGAACTGGGTATTGTTTTATTCACTTCCTTGACTTCCATACGCTCGTTTTCATTTGAACTTGGTCAGGTGGTCAAGCTGTTTGCTTGGTTGCAGACTCCACGCCCAAATGCGGCAAGAGACTCAAACACTTGGAAGCTGTGAAAGCAGGCGGTGTGTGGGCTAGGATGTCGCTTAGGAAAGGACGTGGAAGGTCAGAGATCTTTATCGGGGTCGACGGGACCCACAAGAGAGCCAGGCAGGACGCGTATCCTTGGGGTACCCACTTTTGCGGCTGTCCGCGAGAGCTGTACTTCCAGTATCTGCACAAATACCACGCATGCACGCGCGTATATGAAGTATGCGCGTGCGCGCGCGCGCGCCACTCAACACACACACCACACACACACAAGAACACATGCACGCGCGCGCGCGCGCGCGCGCGCGCACACACACCACACACACACACACACACACACACACACACACACACACACACACACACACACACGCATGTTTAAACATAGACTATAGATTTTCAAAATATTATTGTTTTTTCACCAATTTTCTTGGTAATTTTCTCTTCGTAACAAATAGCATGATTAAAAATGCATAACACATCGACACTCACATACGCGCGCGCGCTCGCACACACACACACAACGCGCGCGCGCGCGGCGCGCGCGTGCACACACACACACACACACACAACCCACACTGAACAGACCCTCCTTTGGACATTGTTTAAAATCGTAACCTTTGACCCGCTTTTCTTCCTAGCCTTGACCCAATGTTTGACCTTCACTGACCTTTGCCCTTGAAGAAGTAGTAGTAGCCGTCCTGCCCTCGCAGGGCGGCTTCGATGTTGATGGGGGCTCTGGGCCACTTCTGACGAACAGGACGGGGATAAACTGCTGGGGAACCGGGTCAGACCCTCTGTCCACCTCGTGTACGTGTTGTTTCTGCACGTGCAACATGTCAGCTGAAGCGTGTCCTGTTAACTCTTTGTTCCGCTAGCGCTGTTAGTTCTTTCAGCTCTATGTCTCTGCCTCCGCCCCCCCCCCCCCCCCGCACCCACCCCCTCCCGTCCCCCCACCCCCCCCCCCGCTCCAGCTTCTGATTCCCACTGTTCTGTGTTCCTCCATCTTTATGATTCCATCAGTTCTTTGTTTCCCACACCTTTATCATTCTGCCATTTCTATGTTTCCCACCTTTATCATTCTGCCATTTCTATGTTTCCCACACCTTTATCATTCTGCCAGTTTATGTTTCCACACCTTTATCATTCTACCAGTTTTATGTTTCCCACACCTTTATCATTCTACCAGTTCTATGTTCCCACCCCTTTATCATTCTGCCAGTTCTATGTTTCCCACACCTTTATCATTCTACCAGTTCTATGTTTCCCACACCTTTATCATTCTACCAGTTCTATGTTTCCACACCTTTATCATTCTGCCAGTTCTACGTTCCCCCACCTTTATCATTTCTACCAGTTCTATGTTTCCCACACCTTTATCATTCTACCAGTTCTATGTTCCCACACCTTTATCATTTACCAGTTCTATGTTTGCCACACCTTTATCACTCTACCAGTTCTATGTTTCCCACACCTTTATATTCTACCAGTTCTATCATCCTCCATCTTTATGATTCCATCAGTTCTATGTTTCCCACACCTTCATCATTCTACCAGTTCTATGTTTCCCACCTTTATCATTCTACCAGTTCTATCACCCTCCATCTTTATGATTCCATCAGTTCTCTGTTTCCCACACCTTTATCATTCTACCAGTTCTACGTTTCCACACCTTTATCATGCTACCAGTTTCTTCATCCCCCATCTTTATCATGCTACAGTTCTATGTTTCCCACACTTTATCATTCTTACCAGTTCTATGTTTCCACACCTTTATCATTCTGCCAGTTCTATGTTTCCCACACCTTATCATTCTACCAGTTCTATGTTTCCCCACACCTTTATCATGCTACCAGTTTATGTTCCCACACCTTATCATGCTACCAGTTCTATGTTCCACACCTTTATCATTCTACCAATTCTATGTTCCCACACCTTTATCATTCTATCAGTTCTATGTTCCCACACCTTTATCATTCTACCAGTTCTATGTTCCCCCATCTTTATCATTCTATCAGTTCTATGTTTCCCACACCTTTATCATTCTACCAGTTATATGCCTCCCCATATTTATCATTCTATCAGTTTATGTTTCCCACACCTTTATCATTCTACCAGTTATATGCTCCCCATCTTTATCATTCTATCAGTTCTATGTTTCCCACACCTTTATCATTCTATCAGTTCTATGTTTCCCACACCTTTATAATTCTGTTTCCCACACCTTTATCATTCTACCAGTTCTATGTTTCCCACACCTTTATCATTTACCAGTTCTATGTTTCCACACTTTATCATTCTACCAGTTCTATGTTCCCACACCTTTATCATTCTGTCAGTTCTATGTTTCCCACACCTTTATCATTCTACCAGTTCTTTGTTTCCCACACCTTTATCATGCTACCCGTTCTATGTTCCCCCATCATTACCATTCTATCAGTTCTATGTTTCCCAAACCTTTATCATGCTACCAGTTCTATGTTCTCCCACTTTATCATTCTATCAGTTCTATGTTCCCCATCTTTATCATTCTATCAGTTCTATGTTCCCCATCTTTATCATTCTATCAGTTCTATGTTCCCCATCTTTATCATTCTATCAGTTCTATGTTCCCCATCTTTATGATTCCATCAGGTCTATGTTCCCCACCACCTTTTCATTCTATCAGTTCTATCATCCCCCATCTTTATCATTCTATCAGTTCTATCATCCCCCTCTTTATCATTCTATCAATTCTATGTTCCCCATCTTTATCATTCTATCAGTTCTATCATCCCCCATCTTTATCATTCTACCAGTTCTATGTTCCCCATCTTTATCATTCTATCAGTTCTATCATCCCCCATCAATATCATTCTATCAGGTCTATGTTCCCCCATCTTTATCATTCTATCAGTTCTATCACCCCCATCTTTATCATTCTACCAGTTCTATGTTCCCCCATATTGATCATTCTATCAGTTCTATCATCCCCCATCAATATCATTTATCAGTTCTATCATCCCCATCTTTTCATTCTATCAGTTCTATGTTCCCCCTCTTTATCATTCTATCAGTTCTATCATCCCCCATCTATATCATTCTATCAGTTTATATTTCCCCCATTTTTATCATTTATCAGTCTATGTTTCCCACCTTGACATTCAATCAGTTCTATGATCCCTTACCTTTCATGATGCCATCAGTTCTAGGTTCATCCACCTTCCTTATTCCATCAGTTCTATGTTCCCCATTTCCCTCATTCTATCAGATCTATGTTCCCCCACCTTGATGATTCCATCAGTTCTATGTTCCCCATCTTTCTCATTCTATCAGTTCGTGTTCCCCCACCTTCATGATTCCATCAGTTCTATGTTCCCCATCTTTCTCATTCTATCGTTCTATGTTCCCCACCACCTTCATGATTCCATCAGTTCTATGTTCCCCCACCTTGATGATTCATCAGTTCTGTGTTCCCCACCTTCATGATTCCATCAGTTCTGTGTTCCCCCACTTCATGATTCCATCAGTTCTGTGTTCCCCCACCTTCATGATTCCATCAGTTCTATGTTCCCCCACCTTCATGATTCCATCAGTTCTATGATCCCCCACCTTCATGTTCCATCAGTTCTATGTTCCCCCACCTTTATGATTCCATCAGTTCTGTGTTCCCCCCACCTTCATGATTCCATCAGTTCTATGTTCCCCCACCTTCATGATTCCATCAGTTCTATGTTCCCCCACCTTCATGATTCCATCAGTTCTATGTTCCCCACTTCATGATTCCATCAGTTCTATGTTCCCCCCACCCTTCATGATTCCATCAGTTCTATGTTCCCCAATCTTTTCATTCTATCAGTTCTATGTTCCTCCGCCTTCATGACTCCATCAGTTCTATGTTCCTCATCTTGATGATTTCCATCAGTTCTATGTTCCCCCAACTTCATGATTCCGTCAGTTCTATATTCTTTATTTACAAAAGCAAAATGTCTTTTAACAAATCGTGTATCAAATTCTAACATCTATTTCATTCCGTCATCGTAAGCAATATTAAACTGGTATTCACATATTACTACAGATTTTTTTTAAAGTATGGAAATAC
>JAMYXO010004814.1:0-16709 GCA_033310375.1 Conus canariensis | reverse complement strand
CAGGTATCAGGTATCAGGTAGGGGCCTTAAGCCTCACGGCTTATTATGGGCTCCCTCACTTGCTTCCAGTCGTTGGCAAATGTGGTCTATTTTGTGCACCAATGTGTGCTTGAAAAAAATTTGTCTATTTTGCCTTTGAAATCATCCAAGCTGGTACTCAGGACTATATCATCACTAAGCCTATTCCAGTCTTGAAAGACTCTTCTAGAGAAATGATACTTTCTACAATCTTTTATTCCATTTAATTTTTTTAACTTAAAGGTGTGTCCACGTGTTCTGTTACCTTTATTAAAGGTCACTAATTCGTTTATGTCAATATTGTCCTTTCCCTTGATAAGTCTGTACATCTGAATCAGGTCCCCTCTTCTTCGTCGGTAGCTTAGTGAAAACAAATTCAAGTGTTTCAGTCTGTCTTCATATGTTAAGTCCTTTATGTATGACACTAGTCTTGTCGCTCTTCTCTGTATTGCCTCTAGGGTTGTTATATGTTTCTTTAACCATGGTGCCCAGATTATTTGTGCATATTCCAGTATTGGTCTGACCAATGTTGCATATAATGTTCTAAACATATCCTCATCCATATATGAAAAAAGATATTATTAGTCCAATCATCATGTTTGCTTTTTGGGCAATGTTTTGTATATGGGTATCAAACTTTAAGTCCGAATTGAATTTCCGCTAGCAGAAGACGTTTTCCTAGATGTTTTCATTGCCAAATCATGAATGGGGATAAAAAGTACTCACCTTTTCGTAAGTATTTCCAGTGTAAATGTGGAGAAGTGAAGATACAATTTTTTTCAGCCATTATTGCAAGAGAAATCACTCTTAAACAAACGAATGACGTCAAACGCTCTTCAATCATAAAGATCAGATTGCAGATCCAAAATAGAATATGTTTCCATGGAAGATAGGTAAATATAAGTTGTATCGAATTCGAAACAAGCAAACATTTAAGTCGTTTTTTAGTTTGAACATAAATCATACATCAATAACGAAAACATCAACGAAAAAGAGAAATCAATTATTTGGGAATATAAATTGTTACAGTTGCTAAGGTTGAGTTGCTACGATGATTTGCTTGTTTACATTTTGTTCTAGGAACGAAGGCAAGCAAATCATCGGAAACTTGATTAAGTTTCGTTTAATAGTTGTTGGTTAGGATTAGATTATTATACTGAGTTTATCGATAGTTTGTTATAGTATTATTTTTGCTTCGATATCATGTTGGTAGGATGATGTTGTAGAGTTGGTCGTTAGATTGGTTTCAAGTTCAAGTTCAAAATAGGGGCGATGAAATATTTTCATCATAGCCTTTCAGCATTGTATGCCCCTTCATTGTCGTATATTGTTTTTGGTCAGGTCTTAAGCGAGCCCAGTTTTGTTTGTTTATTTGTTTGTTTGTTTTTTGAGGGCATTTATTGTTATTTTTTCAATCTTAACCATCAAAAACGTACCTAATATCTGTAAATGTGTGATGTTTATCGATAAGATTTTAAAATGAATTAATATTTGGTGCACGCTTTATATCAGGTGTTAGTTTATTCCAAATGGGTGCTACTCTCTGACTGAATGAATATTTCCTTAAGTTAGTATTGGCATGCTGGATTTGTATTTTATCACAACTGTTACGTGTTATATTGGTTAGTGCAAGCTGAAAAAAACATGACTGGTCAATATCATCAAGGTTATTGAAAATCTTATAAGTTTGGATTAAATACCCTCGTATTCTTCTTGCTTTGAGGGATGGTAATTTTAGGAATCTCAGTCTTTCTTCGTATGTATAATTGTTTATGTTATGTATTAACTTTGTAGCCCTCCTCTGCACTTTCTCAATTTCTATTGACTGCCTTTTTAATCTCGGATACCATATTACATTTCCGTATTCGAGGAACGGTCTTACCATTGCTTTATATAATCTAAGGAAAGTATTTTTATCAAGGTATGTAAAAGTTCTTTTTATAATGCCTATCATCCGAGTAGCTTTGTTTACAACATGTGTAATGTGCCTGTCAAACATTAAGCCTGTATGAAAAGTTACTCCCAAATCCTTTTCTTCTTCACATGAGGTTATGGTAACATCTTGAGTTCCAATTTTCATATTGTAATCTAGTTTAGGGTTTTTATTACCAATGTGTAATACTTTGCATTTAGTGGCATTAAAATATAAGTTCCATGTATTGGACTAATCAATGAGTCAATCAATATCGTTTTGCATTTTATGGTGTTCAGATGGTAAAATATATAATTTAGTATCATCTGCAAAGATCTTGCACGTGCTTTTTAACCCATTTGGCAAGTCATTAATAAATATTGTAAACAATACTGGCCTGAGGATGCTACCTTGTGGGATTCCACTAATGACATCAGCCTTACTGAAAACAGATGATCCAACTTTAGCGTACTGTATTCTATTTCTTAAGAAATCTTCAATCCAGACGAATATTTTCCCTAATATCCCATATGGTTTAAGTTTATTAAGTAATCTCGCGTGAGGTACAGAGTCAAATGCCTTGCGAAAATCTGAGTATAAAACATCAATACTTTCACCACTATCTATTACTTTAGTAAAATCCTCCATAACTTCAAGTAACTGTGTAACACAAGATCTATGTTGATGGAAGCCATGCTGACACTTGGCATACAACTCATTTTCTTTCATATGGTTCACTATAATATCTCTTACTATTGATTCAAGTATTTTGCAAGTCACACTTGTTAAACTTACGGGTCTGTAATTTCCAGGATCGGTTCCAGTTCCTTTTTTAAAAATGGGAATTACTGTTGCAACCTTCCAGTCACTAGGTAAAATTCCTTCTTCAATGGATTTATTAAAAAGTACACTAAGAGGGCTGGCTAGCTCTGCACTAAGCTCTCTCAAGACTCCAGATGGAATTTCATCTGGCCCTTGTGCTTTATTCGGATTTAGATTTTCAAGCTTCTTTTTAACTATATCTGGAGTGATGCTTACATCATATACTGCTTTCCCTTTAGAGTTACATTTTGGTTCTATATCTGGTATATTACATCTATCTTCTCGTGTAAATACACTAGCAAAGAAGTTGTTTAAAACCTCAGCTTTGTCCTCATCCTTTGTCATAGTATTTCCATCTTGTGCCCTTAAGGGTCCTATACCTACCCTCGCCTTGGTTTTTGACTGGACGTACTTCCAAAAAGCTTTTGGATTTGATTTACATTCCATGGACAATTTTTTCTCAAACTCCTTTTTACTTGTCCATACCTGTCTACTACATTCATTTCTTATCTTTATATATACTTGGTAATCTCTCCCTTCTTTTGTCCTTAGGAACTTCTGATATAGATTGTATTTCTTTCTTATGAGTTTCATCAGTTTTCTATCCATACATTTTGGTTTCACCCTTCCATTTTTATTTCTTTTACATTGTGGGATATTCCTCTGCATAGCCTCGTGAATTTTCTTTTTTATCAAGGTCCAGCTGTTTTCGACATCTAAGTCTGGAAGCATGGACCAGTCTAAGTCCTTTAACTCACTCCTCATTTGTCCGAAGTTTCCATTTTTCATGTCGAAATGTATTTCGTTAATAACCCTTTCATGCTTATCAGCCAAGTATAGGTTAAAACTTAAAACTTCATGGTCACTCTTCCCAAGGGGTGTCAAGTGTTCCACATCTGAAATGAACTGTTCATTATTTACAATCACCAGATCTAGAATATTTGCTCTCTGTCCTTCTCTTCTTCTTGTTGGCTTTGACACAACTTGTGATAAATATGTATCTCTTAGGCATTCTATAAATTCTTGTTCACTCTCTCCAGCCCATTTCCCTTTCCAGTCTATATTTGGAAAATTAAAGTCCCCCATGATGCACACACAGTCAAATTTATTTAAAATGTCTCTCTTTAAGAGTTTAATCATTTCTTTCTCATTTTCTGCTGTTTTATTTGGGCTCTTATAAATGCATCCAACTAGTGATTTCTGCCCATCCCCTGTGACAAATTGGATCCAGACACTTTCTTCAAAGTTATTTCCATTCATCTCAATGTTTAATTGTGAGTTTAGAGACTCTTTCACATATATAATTACTCCTCTTTTAGGGTTTAAGTTGAAGTATGTATCATAACCAGGTATAGAATACTCTTCTAGATTGACATCAGATTGATTTTTAGCTATTGCCTCTGTAATTGCTATTATGCTTGGTTTATTGTTTTCCACTAATGTTAACATTTCATCTGTTTTATTAAGAAATCCATCCGCATTACTATACAACGCCGAACATTCAACAAAACTATCAACTTCTTTGGATGCAATATTAGAACTCTTTACAGAACTATTTACAGCATTTTCTTCTTTTGTGGGTTGTCAGTCTTTCTTTTGGCCTTCCAGACTTGGTCTACTCGACCACTTCACCCTGACAGTTTTGCCACTTCTTATGCCTATGTTAGTCTCTCCCTCCTCAATCCTTCTTTTGAGTTCCTGTCTCAGTTCTTTGTTTTTGACTCTCTGTGTGGGAGTGTAGTCAGGGTTTATGTAGATCCTTTTAGCCTGGTCATGTACTCCTTTGTTTAGCTGGCGTGCATTTGTCAAGATTTCTCTCTTAGCTTCAAGTGTTGGAACCTTAATGCGCAGTAATCTGGGTGTTGAACCCAGGGTCACTTTTCCCAAGCGAACTGTTTCCTCGATGTCATGTCGTGTTGTTAGGATGATGTGGTCGTGTTGGTCATCAGATCCATTGACGACCAGCATGTATAAAAGGACAGTGTGTGTGTAGAAGTGCCAGTCATACAATAAAAACAAGCTTGACTCGACTTCTTGTTCTTAGCTTCTTGTTCAGCTGCTCATTCCGACAATCAGCATAACGGAAGTGTCCTGACGTATCTTTGTGAGTGACGTCATAATTCAGCTTAATTTACGTAAATCACACGTATGCAATTATAATAATCTACATCTTCCTTCTCTTTTTTTTTTTTTTTTTTTTTTTTTTTTGAAAGAACTAAACGGAGCAAGTTAAATGAAAATAATTTACTGTCCAAAATGCTTCCTTCGAACCAAAAGAAATAATGCAAGCTAAAGAAAAATTCAAACAAATGTTTCGATTTCTTTTCCATGTTCATTTTCCTTCCTGAAAAAAAAATATTCAAAAATAAACAGCAAAATGTCACATCAAGGCACTGGTAGATGGCCCGACATCATTCAGTCAAAGTATTTGGGGTTGGGCTTCACGACTCTACCGGCACGGGTCACCACGGGCTGGGGCTGCAAGGCGGTCAGTGCTGGACCTGAAAGCCTGGCTGGTGGTGAACCTGGTGTAGTGGCCGGCACAGGACCCGGTGTTGTGGGCGCGATTGGACCTGGTGTCTTGTTGGTGGCACTGGCTTGACGAGGCATGGAACAGGTTGGAGCAGGAAGTGCTGGGGAGGGGAACAGCTGCATTGGGGTGAACCTGCTTCGTGGCACGTTGGCAAGCGGAGGGGTGAGAGGAGTGGGGGCAGACAAGGGGCGGGTAACGACAGCAGCGGGAGGCGGCGACGAGGCTGACTGCTGTTCAAAGGGTGCAGGGAATGGGGGTCGCACACTACCTGGACCTCCAAGATTGTCACGAGGTAGCGTGCTGAGGGCTTGCGGAACCTGTGGTCTGGGCTCCTTGACGGGGAGAAGGTGACGTCTGTTGCGTACGTAGTCAGCGCCATCTGCAGTGACGACGTACGATCTTGGCGAGTGGCGTACTGACTTCACTACTGCAAGTTTCTTGAAGCCTTTGTCAGTCTGGATCCGCACGACTTCACCCTGTTTCAAAGGACGCAGATCTCTCGCTGATCTGTCATGATACTGTTTCTGCTGCTGCCTGGACTTCTTCAACTGGTTGGAGACTTTGCGTGTGCTCACGGCTTTGGGTTGGAGAAGTTTTGTTGAAGTGGGCAGTGTCGCTCGCATACGTCTCGAGTTGAGGCGCTGCGAAGGTGAGCCCATGTCATCACGTGGCGTGTTGCGAAGATTCAGCAAACCAAGGTACACGTCTGATCCGTCCTTCTCGCTCTTTTCCAACAGCTGTTTGGCTTGCTTGACGGCGTTTTCTGCCAAGCCATTGGATCTGGGGTAGTGGGGGCTACTGGTGATGTGCACGAAGTTCCACTCCTGTGCGAACTGTTTGAACTCGCGACTGGCGAATTGCGTGCCATTGTCTGTCATCAGCTTTTCTGGGATGCCATGAGACGCAAAGTGCCGCTTCATCTTCAGGATCACCATGTTTGAAGTCATCTTGGTGATCATGTCCATCTCAAACCAGCCAGAGTATGAATCGACAACAACCAGGTATTGCTTGCCATTCCAGTCAAATATGTCGGCTGCGAGGCTGGACCAAGGGAGTTCAGGGACAGGGTGATTCATGAGGGGCTGTTTCTGCAGATGGGCCTTGCAGCTGTTGCAGGCTGAGCACTGAGAAACTGCGTCTTCAATGTCTTGACGCATCTTGGGCCAAAACATGATGTCGCTTGCAAGCAGTCTGGTGCGCTCTGCTCCCATGTGGCCCTTGTGGAGAGCGGCAATATAGGTGGATCTCAAGGCTTTCGGAACCACCGCTCTCTGTCCTTTCATGACGACGTCATTCTCAATCACCAACTCATCTCTGAAAGGGAAGAAGCATTTCGCATCTGACGGCACGCCTCGCTCATGGTCAGGCCATCCATCTTTGATGAGCTGTGCAAGCTTCTGCATGGTCGGGTCAGCCAAAGTCTCCTTCTGGAGTTCAGTCATTCTCGCCGGCGATATGGAGAGAACTGTCATGACATCGCAGTCAAACTCCTCCTCTTCAACTGGATCATTGGGAAACGCTCTGGACAGCGTGTCAGCAAGGTACAACTCTTTGCCCTTTTTGTAGACGAAATCAAGGTTGTAGCGTTGCAGCTGTAAAAGCATGCGTTGTAGACGAGCAGGGGCAGCGTTCAGTGACTTCTTCACGATTGTGATCAAAGGCTTGTGGTCAGTCTCTATGGTCACCTTCCGACCATAGACAAAGTCATGAAACTTCCTGCAGGCGAATACAGCAGCCAGGAGCTCCTTTTCAATTTGCGCATACCTTGTCTCGCAGTCAGACAAAGCTCGTGATGCGTAGGCCACTGGAGCATCCTCTTGCAGGAATGCGGCACCCAGTCCATTCTTGGATGAGTCTACAGATAAAACGACTGGTTTCGCAGGGTCAAAGAACTTCAGGACAGGAGGATTCATGAGGTCATCTTTGAGTCTGTTGAAAGCTTGCTGGTGAGCGTCAGTCCAGCTCCAAACAATGTCATTGCGCAGCAGTTCTCGCAAAACTGCTGTTTTCTCACTGTAGTTCTGAATGAACTTGTTTAGGTAGTTTGTCATGCCAAGGAACCTCTGAAGAGCTGCCTGGTTCTCAGGTGCAGGCATCGCCCGGATTGCGTCTGTTTTCTCCGTATCT
This sequence comes from Conus canariensis, assembly GCA_033310375.1. NCBI lineage: Eukaryota > Metazoa > Mollusca > Gastropoda > Neogastropoda > Conidae > Conus > Conus canariensis. The sequence goes on along the minus strand of JAMYXO010004814.1, from coordinate 9,297 downwards.
GGCTTCAGACCATCCTCAGTGAACTTATGGCCGACGAAAGTGACGCTTTTCATCCTGAACTTGCATTTACTGAGGTTCAGCTTCAGCCCGATCTGCCGTGCTCGCTCCAGAATCTTCTTGAGATTTGCATCATGCTCCTCGTCGGTGGAGCCCCAGACGAGGATATCATCTACGATGATGGCACATGGATATCCCTCGAATAGTCTCTCCATGGCTTCCTGGAAGACCTCACTTGCCGTATTAATGCCAAACGGCATGCGCAGGAACCTGTATCGCCCAAACGGTGTGCTGAAAGTAGTTCGCCTGGAAGACTCCTCGTCCATCCGAATTTGCCAAAATCCGTTCTTTGCATCCAAAGTGCTGAAACATTTCGCGTTGCCGATTCTAGATGCTACGTCGTCGGCGGTGCGCATTGGGAAGTGCGGGCGTTGGAGAGCGGTGTTTAAACTTCTTGGATCTAAACAGATCCGGACGTCACCATTTTTCTTTCTTGCTGCCACCATCTGTGACACCCACTCTGTCGGTTCTGTTTCTCGCACTATGACGCCTCGTTTCACCATGTTCTCAAGCTCAATCTTGACCTTCTTTTCCATGGCCTGAGGAACTTTTCTTGCTGGTTTGACAACTGGTGTGACGCTAGGATCAACGCGCATGACGTATTTTGGAGGCAAAGTCCCAAGTGTGTCATTAAAAAGTTCTGGGTAGTCCTTCAAGGTGTTTTCTCTGGAGGTGTCTTCAGACGCTTCATTTACTGCATAGACAGTCTTGTCTAGCTGAATGAGACGGAGTCGAAGTGCGTCACTGAGACCAAGGATGGGTGCGGCTTGCCTGTCAATGACATGAAAGGTCAACGTTTCTTTGTGGTCGCCAATCTTGCAGAGAAGGTCCACACTTCCTAGTGTCGAGAATCGCTCTCCCCCGTATGCGACGAGGTTGATGGCTTTGGCTTTGTTGATGGTCTCTCTTGCTTGGACCTTCTTGAGCTCGTAGAGTGGCAGAACATTGCATTTGGCACCAGTATCGACCTTTAGTTTCAAATCGCCTCCATTGATTATTGCTGTGCAGTGTATCTCATTGCGACGTGGCTCCTGGGTGAGCGCGTGTAGCTCCCAGTCTTCAGCTGGCTCTCCATCCTCATCAGAGTTGTCTCCACCAATTGCAGCGACGGTGCTCGCTAACCGCCGTCGTGTTGATTTGCAGACCTTTGCAAAGTGGTGCATCTTTGAGCATGACGAGCATTTCTTGCCATAGGCTGGACACTCCTCTTTCTTTGCTACATGCGAACGACCACAATAGTGACAAGATTTGTTGGGAGGAGCGTTGAACTTCTTCTTCTGTGAGATGGCGTTGACTTCGTGGTCCTCTGATACTTGGACGGTGTGCTTCTCCGCAGCTTCGTGGATCTGACAGATCTGGATTGCTTTGTGGAGATCTAGCGCCTTTTCCTTCAGAAGCTGTTTTCGGAGAGCATCTGACGTAATTCCACAGACGATTCGGTCTCGAATGAGTGAGTCTTTTAACGTCCCATATTCACAGGTGTCGGCCAAAATCTTCAATGCTGTGATGAAGCTTTGCATTGGCTCTCCAGCTTGTTGGAATCGTGTGTTGAAATTGTGTCTCTCGATAATAATGTTCGTCAGTGGATCGCAGAGCTCACGAAATTTTGTCTTCAGGACAGCGACGCTTTCGCGCTTTTCTGCAGCTTGTGTGACTACACCATCGTCGTTCTTCACTTCAGCAGCATAAGTGAATGTCTTTTCTTTCTCAATGGCCTCTTTTCCAGCCAAGTTCAGCAAAATGTACGCTCGTGTACGGTCATCTTTGTCAGCATAAGCAGCCTCTATAAAGATGTCAAATTCGGCCTCAAATGTACGCCAGTTCTCAGCAACGTTGCCTGCAAAAGACAGGGGCAGTGGCTTCCGTAAGCAGTCCATGCTGTCCGAGTGTCTGGACCACGGAACCACGTATGTGTGTCAGTGTCGAAGAAATGTCGAAGTGAGAGCACGCAAAATGGGATTGAGCAAACCCGCGCAAGTCCTACTAAACGTCAAGAAACAAAACTGCCTTGTACGTACGTGGCCCAGGTTGCTAAATGTCAAAACATAATTCGATGAGTTCTAAACACTTCTGACACCATGTAGAAGTGCCAGTCATACAATAAAAACAAGCTTGACTCGACTTCTAGTTCTTAGCTTCTTGTTCAGCTGCTCATTCCGACAATCAGCATAACGGAAGTGTCCTGACGTATCTTTGTGAGTGACGTCATAATTCAGCTTAATTTACGTAAATCACACGTATGCAATTATAATAATCTACAGTGTGTGTGTTTGGGGGGGTTCTTGGGTGGTTCTTGGGTTGTTCTTGCCCGGTTCTTGTGAGGTGGTTCTTGCTGACGGGTTCTTGATGACGGGTCTGGCTGACAGATGCTTGCTGACCATCCTTGCTGACATAAAAGAGAGAAGAGAAACCTCCATGTTGGTCCGGTCTCCAGATTGTTTGCCTGGCTGAACTGAGCGCTGGCTGCTTGCTGTCTCTGCTACTTCTATTGATCCACAATACCCAGCAGATTTAGTCTGCATGATTAATCTGTGCGAAGTGGCAGGCACGAAGATGAGATTAAACATCCTGCACATATAAGATTGAGTTGAAAATCCTTGGTTTTCGATCGGGCTCTTGCCCATGCCCTAAGTCCACTTTGCCACAGGTGCAAAGCACCCCCCCCCCCCCCTTCCCTTCCCCACCTCTTGACAGGCTACCCATCCTTTGGCACCTGATATCACACCTGATATATTAGACACAACCTCAATGTACAAACCTGGGCAGAAGAGATTTTCCCATTGCGCTGTTGCAGATTGAAACAGCATTCCTGCTGGGACAGACAGTGCCTTCAAGTCTATGATGGCATCACTGGCTGAATTTGTTATGCTCTCCTTCCCCACCCCCTCCTCCACCTCTTTTTGCATCCCCACCCTTCTCCTCCCTCACATCCGTGCAACCATGCTTTCCTCCTCCCCTCCCCCATCTCTCCCCGCATTTAGGTTCCTGCTGGGCCTGCTCAATGTCAGGTCGATACTGGGGTTAAGCTTGGGGTAAATGTGGGTGGATCTGACAACTCAACCTCTGATCCCTCACCAAAAGCTTTATGCATGCAGACAGCTCTGGTACAGCTGCACAACAGCTGTTTCTCATATAGCGGTTTAGTAAGTCACCTTGTGCAGCAGAATCTTCAAACAGTGAAGTAGGTTGCCTACAACAAGGATGAAGAAGAGGATGCAGAAGATTGTGTTTCTTCCCTGTAATGGCTGTACCTTATTTCATCTACATGGTTCATGTCACGTGACTCTTCTTCGACCTACATGCACACCGGTGAACGATGTTAAAGCTTAAATCCTGGACCAGTGGAGCATTTTCGCTTAACTTCAGCACAGATGTGCACAGTGCCCACAAAATGGGTTGCTTGCATGTTATCTCTCTAAGTGCGTTCATTAGCAGACTGGTTTTGTTTGGGGTGTGCAATCAAGTTCAAAGGTTTTCAACATCGTGATGAACAATATCCAAACTTTCAGCCTTTGCTGTTTACGAGGTTCTTTCGGCTTTTTAAACATAATAATTACACGTATAACTGTTACCGTGTGAGACTGTCAGTAGAACAGAAACTTACTTTCGGCAACGTGGCCAGACAAAAAGTGATGAACGGCAGTTCAGTGGAACTTCCGCGTACTGCACCATGCTTAGTGTGACAGTCACGCGACATGGGCTGTCCACAGTTCTTTCTGGGTTAAGCCCAAAACGCTATAGGTATATGCTCCAGTACACTCAAAGCTGCATGCCAAGACTACCACGAAAGAACAACTTGTGCATGAAAGCTTTTGCTGTGAGAAAGTAAAACTGAATCATTTGGAAAGCTGCATGTAACACCTCTCAGAACATCAGTCCTCATTAAAACATACCCACTGCACAGATCAGCCCTCAAGACATGAAGTGCCTGCCTTTGAAACAGCCTCAATGTTTTCTTTACTTTATGTGGAAGCGCGATCGATATGACCTCCCACCCGCTTTCCTTTTTCTTCTTCTTTTTTGTTTTGGTTTCCTATTGTCTGCTAGACTTTCCACTTGAAAATCCCTGAGCCCTAACAACACCGTAGGAACACAAAGAATCCTAAAAGTCATGGATAATTCCACTATCCTTGTTGATATCTAACACTGAACTAGTTCAGACACATGCAATCCACGTCCTAAAATCATTTCATCATAGTCATTAATTCATCTGTCCATCAACTGTAGATCTTTGTGCAGCATGATTTCGAGACCTAGCAGATGTGATGTAACATATAGGGACTATAGTCCGCTCGCAGCGACACATCCTTGATAAAACTGAAACAGAATCTCTCTCTCTCTCTCTCTCTCTCTCTCTCTCTCTCTATGAGAGAGAGAGAGAGAGAGAGAGAGAGTGTGTGTGTGTGTGTGTGTGTGTGTGTGTGTGTGTGTGTGAAAGAGAGAGGGAGACAGAGACAGACAGAGAGAGGCAGACAGACAGACAAAGACAGAGAGAATCGATAGTCATGTTTGAAAAAAAACAAACAAACAAAAAACTGCATTGGCCTTCTCTCCAGCATCGATGGAAAGAAGCAAAGTTGGCCATGCTCCACGTAATGATAAATGACCAAGCAGCTGTGAGCAAGTTACCCAACAACGACGTTGTCATGAGCACTGGCTGCGACAGATTCAATGCTCCACCAAATGTGTCACGATTCCACACCATCTACCATCTGAGACTGGAATGCGCTGCCTCGGAAGAAGCTGTGGCAACGGACACTCTTGATTCCTTTGGGTCGAGCGTGCCTCGTAGCGATAAGGAAAAGTCATTCTTTAGCTAGTTGGTGTTGGTCAGTACAAGTTAACTAACCCCTTTGGGTCGAGCGTGCCTCGTAGCGATAAGGAAAAGTCATTCTTTAGCTAGTTGGTGTTGGTCAGTACAAGGTAACTAACCCCTTTGTTCGTAGGAATTTTTTGTCTTTCTGGCCACAAATGGATGTGATAGCTTTGTGAACAAAACGCAGTGAAATTTTCACTAGCATGAGATAATCTGACAGTTGAATCCACTCTATGGGTCTTTTTCGTTCCTGTTCACCAATGATCACACAGATATTTCCCATTTATTTCCCATAGAGCCCGACACCTGGACTCCAAGACCTGGACAATTTGGAGCCCTACACTTTTACATAGATAGACCTACTTGCTTTTGCGAAAGTTCTCGGTCACACAGACATCTTGATTAAATCTGCAGGCAAGGGTGGGGTAAATGTTGTGTGGCATACAGACTTTTATCTCGATGAGTCCAAACGTCAGTTATCAGATTTTACTCTTTATGGGAAAAAAAATTGTCAGGAACAGCAAACCAAGACAGTGTTTTTGTTCGCAAGGCAGTTATAAATGCTTTCTCTTCTGGACACTTCCCCTCTGAGGCTTCATCTGCTATCACCAGTGAACCCCATGAATCTGTCTCCTGCCCAACATCCACAAACCAGACAATCCAGATCGACCCATCATCTCTGTCTGTTCTTGTCCCACTACTCTCATCTCTGAGTTCTAGGACTCTGTCTTTCAGCTTCTGGTTGCAGCCCTTGCCACCTCCATTAAAGACACCAACCATGCTCTCAACATCTTCAACCTTCCTTGACAGTCCTCTTTGTTTCCTCTTCACAATGGATGAGACAACTTTGTCCACTAATATATATCTCACATTGAAAGTTTTGCAGCTTGCCGGTCACTTCCTCCAGGAAGTCTTCTGAATATTGATATCACCACTACAGTCCATCCTGTAGAATTTGTAGTTATGTCAAACTCATTCTGTTTTGCTGAAAACCACTACCGACAAATACGCAGTGCTCATGGGCACCAAAATTGGACCGTCATGTGCGTGCCTTTTTGTTGGATACGTGGAGGAAAAGATCACCTCCAAGGAATATTCCCTGACTTCTTCAGACGATTCATTGATAACTGTTTAGGAGCCATATCCAGTTCAAAATCTGACCTTCTGCAGTTCCCGAGCTTGAAACAGACTGTGAGATTGTTTGGGTCCAGCTGAAACTCAAGGGAAAAAGATCTCTCTATCTCTGTTCTTACTACAGGCCACATGTTACTGACAGGGAGTCACTATTTCATTTCGAATCATCGTTGATCAGGTCAGCTATGATCCCCAGTGCACATTTCCTTATTGGAGGGGACTTAAACTTTCCAGGCTGGGACTGGCCTGCAATGACGCTGAAACCTCAGTCTCCCTGTCCAGATCTCCATCATAAGCTTGCCAGCATCATCCATGACCATGGCCTCGAGCAGATGGTGATGGAACCAACAAGAGAGGAGAACATCCTGGACCTTATCTTCACCAACTGTCCTCAGCTTGTTCCCAGAGTGGAAGTTATTCCAGGCCTCTCTGATCACAGCATAGTGTATGCTGAGTTCATCATTTCCCCACTGAAGAAAAAGCCAGTAGAAAGAACCATCTTACTCTACAAGAAGGCAGACAGGAATGGGCTAAGGGAGGTGATGAGGAACCTGGCTGCAGATGTTGTAGAAAGGAGAGACATGATGAACACTGAGGAAATCTGGAGTCTATTTAAAGCTACACTCCAGCAAGCCATCCACACCTTCATTCCAACCAAACTATCAGGAACCAGGAGATTTCTACCATGGATATCCTCTGAATTAAAGCACCTCATCAATAAGAGAAATAGAGCCTACAAAAAATGGGAGAAACAGGGTACCGAAGAACTGAGGGTGAAGGCACGAGAACTCAGAAGAGAAGCTCAGCAGAAAATACGTAGGGCATACTGAGAATACCTCAGCAGCACCCTGATTGGAGAAGACTCCGAGCAAGCTGGCAAGTACAAACGCTTCTGGACATACATCAAGCACCAGAGGTCAACCAGTGCAGGAGTTGCTTCTCTCAAGATGAACGGAACCCTGTTATCTGACCCAAAAGAAAAAGCAGAGGCCCTCAATCAACAATTTCAGTCAGTGTTCAGTGATGGCAGAAATTACTCCCACAATGAGTTTTTGGAGAAGTGCAGTATGGCAGACAAGGCTTACTCACAGCTGAACACTGTTGTGGTCACTGAGGAAGGAGTCAAACGATTGTTGAAAGAACTAGACCCTCATAAAGCCAGTGGTCCCAATGGAGTCAGCTCAAGAGTCTTAACAGAACTCGCGGAGGAAATAGCTCCCATACTCACTGCCATCTTTCAGTCATCCCTCACTACTGGTCAAGTTCCATCTGACTGGAGGGATGCGCTCATCGTACCAATCTACAAGAAGGGGGAGCACTACGACCCAGCAAATTACAGGCCTGTCTCCTTGACCTGCATCTCTTGCAAATTGCTGGAGCACACCATTGTGAGCTCTGTGATGGAGCATCTAGAGCGGAACGACATCCTCTATGCCCGGCAGCACGGGTTCAGGAGACAGCAATCCTGCGAGACCCAGCTCCTGGAGTTCATTGATGAGTTGGTAGACAGCATGGAAGAGGGACGACAGACTGACATCCTTGTCATGGATTTCGCTAAAGTATTTGACAAGGTAAATCACAGTCTCCTCTTACACAAGCTTCACCACTATGGCATCAGGAGTGAGGTCAACTGCTGGATCAAGGGATTTCTGTCAAACCAACGTCAAGCAGTTGTAGTGGAGGTAGCCCAATCAGAATATGTCAAGGTGAGGTCAGATGTACCACAAGGATCAGTCTTAGGACCTTGCTTGTTCCTTGTATACATCAATGATCTCCCTGAGAGCCTGACTTCACCTTGTAGGCTGTTCGCTGACGACACTGCAGCTTATAGAGTAGTCACATCCCAGCGAGACCAAGACCAGCTACAAGAGGACCTCCATCGCCTTGGAGAATGGGAGAAGAGCTGGGACATGGTCTTTCATCCAGGGAAGTGTACTGTTCTTCCTGTGACCAGAAGTCAGCGACCCCTTCACTACCAGTACAAGCTGCATGGACACACACTTGACACTGTGTCATCAGTCAAGTATCTTGGCGTCACCATTGAGAAGAACATCAGCTGGGATTCTCACATTGATGCCATCACTTTGAGAGCAAGCAGGATGTTGGGATTCCTTTGTAGGAACTTGAAAGCTGCCCCCACAGAGCTGAGAGAGAGGGCTTACCTGTGTGACGAAACGCTTGACAAAACCATCCGATCGGTCCCACTAAAACCCCAAACCAAAAAAATAGATTTCAAATCTATGCCCCCTCTCAACCCCCCCCCCCCCCTCCCTTCCCTTCTCTTACTTAGGACGGTGCGAACCGCCCGGCTGACACGATCTATAACAAAGGAAAAAACTGTGTCACTGTAAACGCGTGACACCTTTCGTCTTGCCGGCCTACCCCCCCCCCCCCCCCCCCCCACCTCTAACTCTCCTTCCCAACTCTGAGTAGTTAAGACGCTGGAAAATATCAGTCGCATTGTGGCAATGGCCTGTCTCCCCCCCCCCCCCCCCCCCCCCCACAGTATCCCCTGAAAACAAAGGCGCAACGCCGCTGCCGTCCTCTCCCCCACCACTCGCACCCCCCCACCCCCTCCACCTGAGCCATGTGCGGCTACAATTGACACAAAGGCAATCGCCAAACCTCCCTCTTTCTCCCAACCACCCCCCCCCCCCCCCACCATATCTACAGTCCATGTCCTCGTGGACATCTGGTAAATTATGTCACTGGAGTTTCTCCGCGAGAGTCTGTGTCTATATGGACGCATAAATTAAACCGTCCGCTGAAGTCATCTGTGCCGATTAGGTTCAAACGGTTTCCAAGGTGACTGGTGATAAGACTAGATCCCTCCCCCTCTCACCCCTGATGTGTGAATGACAAGTTGTCAAAATCGGATTTGGCAATCGAGAACCCATATACTAGGCGCACAGGGGCACAACTTCACTGACCCCACAAGACTGCCTGTAGACCAGACCGGTGGAAGAAAAAGAGTCAACTAGAGAAGGCGTGGGAAACTCCTGGTAACCTCGTTGATCTCCAGTCATTCACTGTTCATTCCCAGGAAAAGTGAGTTGGAACTCTGTTCTACCTTTTCGAATCTATGTATTGATTTTATGTATGCTATGTGGGTTAACATTGTAACTCTGTACAAATGCTTAGCAACATTTATCAAACTGATGAATGATTATTCTGTGTAGGAGTTTGCTTGCCATCATATGGCAAAAGCTCTCTCCCAGTGGTTATGATTCTTTGTTAACAATCTGACCACTGTTCTTTGTGTTCACCCTGACTTTTGCCAGTAGGCAATT
>JAMYXO010004813.1:10000-16712 GCA_033310375.1 Conus canariensis | reverse complement strand
ATACCTAGAAGAGAACGTTTTATGGTCAAAATGTAAATATGAGAACAGTTACAACCCTGTTTGACTCGTTAGTCTCTCCCATCTTCACATATGGGTCGGAGGTGTGGTTCCCATCCTCTTACCAATACAATGATGAAATATGTCTAGAAAAGAAAATGCAGCATTTCTTCACAACCTGTCTTGCGAACAAATTCCCACATGAAACTGCACACATTAAATTCTGCAGGCAATTATTAAGAGTCCATAGAAAAGCTATGACATTACCGGTTTGGGCAAACTGGGGAGATTCCCGATACACATATTCTGGATACACATATTACAGTCAGACCAAGACTCTTATCAACAACAGACTTTATGCGACAAACCTTGTCAACGATAGGATTACAGCATGTCTGAGAAAATCAGGGTACATTTAGTGTGACTCGCCTGAAGTTTCTAATCAATGCAAAGCTGGAAACGTTTTATGTTGACTTCTGGAAGAAACAAAAGAACGAAAGCACACCCAAGCTCAAATCTTATGCCACAGTTGCTACTGAATACAAACAGGTGGCTTATTTGGAGCAACACATTGACACAGATTGCAGACGAGCACTAACCAGATAACGAATAAGCGCCCATGAACTCCAAATTGAGAGGGGCCGTTATACCAACACTGACAGAGAAGACGGATTATGCACGACATGCCACGTTGTTGAGGACGAACTACATTTTCTCGATGACTGCAAATTACTTGACCAACAACATTATGACCTAATGACAAGGATCACAAAAACAGATTTTCCACCACAGACTAAAACAAAAAACCCTCGGATCTCATGTTCTTGAACTGCTTCCAACCTGTACTTGCTCAGTATATCCTGTTGTGTTTTTCTCTTCGGAGACAGAAAATTTAATCAGACCCTGACACACACTATGCTTTTTCTTTCTGCTACTCATGTTAGGTTGCAAGATGTGACGATGCTGGAATCAGTTTAACTGCATGTCTTAACCTGATCATCTGTGCCCCACAAAACCTCTGGTTTTCATATGGCAATAAAATATGTTCTTGTTCTTGTTCTATAGGATGGGGGTGAGGGAGGCACTGAAAACTGTGTTAAAAATGATACAGTATCACACAATATTCACACCAGTCTGAGCATTGAAAGATATATATTTTTCTTGGTCTAACGATGTCAAGGACCTACTGAATTTCTTGATCTCTCAATTTTGCAGCATCTTATCAATGACAGGCATCATAGTGTGAAATTATTTCACCTACATAAGGTGGGCAGTGTGTTGGCTGCTTGCTCTTAAGAAATACACATAAGCTCTTAGTTGGGTATGGCCACAAACCTGTTAGAAGTGAAACTGAAAGAGACAATTTAACATCACAGACAGAGCAATGATAAGCACATTAAATCAGAAGAAACGCGAAATGAAGGAAGACACATTAACGTTAAAGACAGAGCAATAAGTTCATAAACAATGATAAGTTCATTAAATCAGAGGAAACAAAGCCTGTGCTCCAACACAGTTTCAGACACCAGTGTTGGTGAATGAGGGAGAAACTAATCCAAGCAGCTTCCCACCATCACTTCTTCCTTCTTTCCCTCCGCTTGCTACAGCCTGCAGACCTGCCATCAGTTTGAGTTAAAAAAACATTTTTTTTTATGTGTATGTTGGTCAACAAGACATGCATGCGGAGGTAGTTTCCCTTCTCTGTGGAGCAATGTCTGTCCCTGAGTGGTTTGCTGGCAGAGAGAAAACTGGGTGGGTGTGCTTTTATCCACCTCGTTCTGAGGATGGCATCTTTCGGGTAAAAAAAATGAAGCTGGACTTGGAATGTTGACAACAAAGCCTCCATCAGTCCATGAGGACAGGTGATCATCTATCCCTTTGTGATTTATCGACTGAGGCCGTGTGAGGGTGAGTTTCTCTGTCAGCTTCAATGAAAAGATCACAATAAAAAACATTAACGAGAATATCACCAAATAAGAGGGGAAAGAAAAAAAGCGCAATGAAAAATATGAGGACAAGTTTTGGCAGCCTCCACATGCATGATGCAAATACTGGCAGATTAAAAACGCATATGAATCCGACATTACCAGCCGACAAAGTGACACATTTAGCACACACACAAAAAAAAGTGTATTAATAAAACAGTTCAAACAATTCAGTCATTCTATGCATTCTACGGCCAACTTCACTATCGCCAATTTCCATATTCATCTTTCCTCCTTAGTTTTCAGGTCAACAGACAGACCCTATTGGAAAGACTTCAGTTCAGCCGCCATGCAGCCAAGACCTCAAAATGATTCAATGTACTGACTAAACAGATTTAAACTATTTTTGATGAGTGTTGTTCTGTTTGTTTTGTGACGTCCTGACTAATGTACTTTTTGTACATGTCTGTTCAAATTACTGGTCTGGGTGAACGTGGCAGGACAGTGTGGACAGGTGTAGGGTCTCTCTCCGGTGTGAGTCACACAGTGTTTCTTCAGACTACCTGACTGGGTAAAACCTTTCCCACAGTCCGGACACGTGTAAGGTTTTTCACCTGTGTGGATCCTCTTGTGTTGTTTCAAGTGACCAGCGTTAGAGAAGGCTTCCCGACAGATGTCGCAGACGTAGCGTCTGTCACCTGCGTGAACTGACCTGACATGTTTCTGTAGCAAACGCGACATGCTAAAAGCAGCATCGCAGTCTGTACATTTGTAAGGTCTCTCCCCTGTATGAAATCTCTTGTGCCTCTTCAACTGGCCAGCAGTTGTGAAAGCCTTACTGCACATATCACATGCAAATGCTTTTAGTCCGCTGTGAATCTGTTTATGGGTTTTCAAGTCACCTGCTTGATTAAAAGCTTTACTGCATATGTCACACACAAATGGTTTTTGTCCAGTATGAATCAGTTTATGTCTCTTCAAGTGACCAGCCCTTGAAAAACTTTTGCAACACACATCACACACAAACATGTTCTGTCCGGTATGAGTCAGTTTGTGTGCTTTAAAACTATCAGCCAGATCAAAAGTCATATTGCACATGTTACACACAAAGTTCCTTTGTCGAGTATGAATCAGTTTGTGTCTCCTCAAGTCATCAGTCCTAATGAAAGCCTTGTTACACACATCACACACACATGGTTTTTGTCCAGTGTGAATGAGTTTGTGTTTCTTCAAGATACCCGAGTCAGAAAAAGCCTTACTGCACACATCACATACAAATGGTTTTTGCCCAGTATGAATCAGCTTGTGTCTCTTCAGATTACCAGCCTGAGTAAAAGCTTTACCACAGACATCACACTCAAAAGGCTTTTCTCCTGAATGAACTACCTTGTGTGTTTTCAACTTACACATCTCAGTAAAAGCCTTATTGCACACGTCACACACATAGCGCCTGTTGCTTTTCTCCCCATCTTTCTGACCAGAGTCAGGTGTGGAGGACACAGGTAACACAGCGTGTAGCGTCTCCTCCGGCATGGCTGTCCCAGCTAGTACTGAAGTGTTGAAGATCACAGAGGTAGCAGAACATTGCTGATGACTTGTGTTCACAGACAGCAGTGACCCTGAAGTGCTGTCAGACATGGGCTGTTCTGTGCTGTAGACAGCTGAGGGCGGATCGGGTGATTCTTCATCCATAGACCAGGGTGCTGGTAGTTCCTGTGTCTGTTGAAATAAAGAAAACAATTTCTTCTAATGAATAAATGCAGCAGAACATTACCCAATACCAAAACCGTAAGTATGATGTTACTATTGATCATACGGGCATAGCACCATTTCCCCCATGAAAAAACAAGCACCTGGATCCCCTTTGCTGGTTCTTTCCCTGTCCCCAATACCTCATGAATACCTGCCTCAGACAAATCAGCCAGCTTTTCGCAACTCTCTCAAACACTTCATCTTACCCAGAAGAACAACCACCCTTAAAAAAAAAAAACCAAGATGCAAGGCATATAAACGTACTCCCAGTTTATCTTCCTGAAAAACATCACAATCAAACATGCGTTATAATGTATCTGATGTCACAATCAAACATGCGTCATAAAGAGATATGCCATAAAGAAGAAAAAACGTTTTGGGCCGTTATAGCTGTTAGTAACACCTATTCTGGTAAAATAAAACATCAGGCATCATCCGTGACCCATAATGAACATGCCTACAAATTTTTAGAAAGATCGGCCCAGAAGTTTTGTCTGGAGCGAGTGGAACACATTTTGACCATGGACAGACAGACAGACACACAGACAGCATTTCTTCGTTCCCATTGTAAAGTACTCCCTGTTCTATAAGAACTGGGAGTACAAAAAAGAAAGAAAGAAGAAATCTGCTTTGACACTGTTGTAAAGCAAGACATCACAGATAGAGCTGTTGCTGTCAGGCATAGAGACGTCTATGTTCATGAGGCCTTATGTTGTTAGACACCGCTTTCTACTGACACATTCCAGCCTCCACCACCATAAAAGGGCGAAGCTTTCATAACAGTTATTCAGATGCCAAACATGCCATAGTGAGCAACCTCAACAATCCGACTTTCATACTGTTCTCATGTGTCACAAGATCAACACCCCAGAATCCCCCACCATTTCAACTGGCTTTTCTCTTAACACCTTTGATTTTACAGTTCTAAGACTCAAGTTTCTCCATACTCTCTTAGGATTCATTTTCTCTCTCAGATCCCCACTTCAACCAAATGTAAGGCTTTGCGAAGGATACATGAATAAGCCCTTTGTTTGAATACAATGCATTGAGTGCAGAGTCACCCAACCCTGCCTTCTCACTTGCTTAACAAGATGACATTCCCCTCAAATTCAGTGGTGCTGAGATTCACAACAGATCAGAAAAAAAAATAAAAAAATCAGCGTAGACATCCACTACTTACATGTTTAGTCATTCCATTTCTACAATTTGAAAGTGTCTACGGCTACATAAAGACCATGTTTATGCAATTTCTAATATGTGAGAAAAACCCATCCCATCAACGTGAGAAAAACTTACCCCATTTCTGTCTGTCGTGAAAAAATAAATCATTTTTTAAAAAAAGATCAGCTAATAACAGTCAGTCCTTCGAAACGTTGCAAAATTTTGTAAGTCCATTTTATCATGCATACTTATAACAAAATTTCAAACCAGTACATACCTTCATTCTTTAGTTAGCTTCTCTTGTAACCAATGCACACGCTCAGTAACAAGTGTAATGTAGGAAACAGTCTGACAGCATAGAGTCACTTAATATTTGTACGTGAAGTACCTCCAGTTGCGCATTAATGGTTTGATAGCACACAGAATCTCTATACATTCACCGATTCAGATTCTGTATTAGCATTTGGACATCATCTATCACTAGTTGTGCATTAGTGGTTTGATTGCACTGTATCTCTTCACACTGATTCTGCGTCAACACATTTATTATCCCTTACTTTTGAATTCATGGTGTGATGGCACACAGTACCTATTCAGACCATGTTAATATTTGTGCATTCTCCCCCCTTGTGCACTAAGTTTGATGACACACAGTACCTCTTTACATTCATATTCTGTGGTAATGTTTGAGCATTAATTTTCACTGGCTGTATATTAATGGTTTGATCACACAGCACTTCTTCACATCTAGAAAATGTGTACATTTTTAACAGATTTAATTTTTTTCCTAAAGTGTGAAATTTCAACAGTTCAATTTTTTTTTCTTCTAAAATGTGCATCATTCATTATCCGCAGCTGGGCTTAAAAAAAAAAAAAAAAAAAACAATGATGCAAGAGGACGGAGCAATGTCTTGTCCGAATTGTTGACTGACATACCTCAACCTGTTTTTCATCTTCAGAACTGTCAACATCCGTTTCCAGTTCAGTCTTGATGATATCACTGCTAATGTTTGCTGCAAAGGCATATGTCTTGATGACATGACTGCTGACGGTTGTTCGCACAGATTCATTCTGGAAATCAATTTTCCTGTTGGAGCCGTTGTTCCAGGAGTCTGTCAGTGTCACAGCAGATCCAGAATTCACAGCATTCAGAAAATGAACCGGCAAGGAAGATGAATCATCACTGATGCTGTGTTCACAGTGGATGTCCACTTTCTCTTCCCTTTTGTCCTCTGACTGGAAGGGGTGACATCTGTCACTGGTCTCATAGTCATCAACTGGTTCGGCTTTAATGTATTGACCACTGTCTGTCGGACTGTCTGGTTCAGATTTGATGACAGTGGCTGATGGATTCCAAGGGTTGGTGTCACTGGATGGGATGGTTGAGCTCCTGCTGTTTTCAGTCCAGTCACCTGTGAGACCTGCAACAGACAACCATCTGTTAACAGATTCCAAAAACAGATAATTCTCTTAAATAAATGTTAGCAAAGAGGTCGAAACATGTCGTGTTTTGTCTCGTGACTCGTTTGTCCACGTTTCTCTTGGCGGTTCGCTAACATTTACTTAAGATTTGTTTAGATTTCCGCCTGCAGTCATCTCACTTTGCAACTAGGTAATTCTCTGTAAAAAAATTCAGCTTTGCTGATAATATTTCCACCTACGAGAGAGAGAAAGAGATAGGGTGGATCAGGGAATGGAGAAGAATGGTCAGGTACAATGCACTGAGATGATGTGCCATCATCTAGAATTGGGAGTATCAACCACATAATAAGCACCTGATATTGATGAAGGCCTGATAAGGATTACATGTTTTCCATTATCGTGCAAAAGATAAAAAAAAAAAAAGAAAAAAGAGAAAAAACCCAACCATTTAAACT
>JAMYXO010004813.1:0-5000 GCA_033310375.1 Conus canariensis | reverse complement strand
AGTTCCACATAAAAGGCTAATGATGAAAATAAAGGCAGCTGGAATCAGTGGCCCACTTCTTGATTTTATTAAGGATTTCTTAGCAGACAGACAACAAAGGGTAAGGGTTGAGGGGGCATATTCGGACTGGGCAAAGGTGAGGAGCGGCATACCTCAAGGTAGTATCTTAGGTCCGTTGCTGTTTATCATTTTTACAAATGATCTGCCGGACAGTATTAAAAGTTACTGTAAAATTTTTGCCGATGACACAAAGATATTTGGTAAACCAGGTACTGAACTACAGGAGGATCTTGGAAAAGCTGTGGAATGGTAAAAAAAGTGGCAAATGAGTTTTAATGCACAAAAATGTAAGGTATTACATATGGGAAGTAAAAACCCAAAAGTGATATATAATATGAGAGATAATAAAGGAGACTTGGTTGATGTGACAGAGACTGATGCTGAAAAGGACATCGGTGTGACATTCAATTCGGATTTAAAGTTTGATACCCATATACAAAACATTGCCCAAAAAGCAAACATGATGATTGGACTAATAAGAAGATCTTTTTCATACATGGATGAGGATATGTTTAGAACATTATATGCAACATTGGTCAGACCAATACTGGAATATGCACAAATAATCTGGGCACCTTGGTTAAAGAAACATATAACAACCCTAGAGGCAGTACAGAGAAGAGCGACAAGACTAGTGTCATACATAAAGGACTTAACATATGAAGACAGACTGAGACATTTGAATTTGTTTTCACTAAGCTACCGAAGAAGAAGAGGGGACCTGATTCAGATGTACAGACTTATTAAGGGAAAGGACAACACTGACATAAACGAATTTGTGACCTTTAATAAAGGTAACAGAACACGTGGACACACCTTTAAGTTAAAAAAATTAAATGGAATAAAAAATTGTAGAAAGTATCATTTCTCTAGAAGTCTTTCAAGACTGGAATAGGCTTAGTGATGATATAGTCCTGAGCACCAGCTTGGATGATTTCAAAGGCAAAATAGACAAATTTTTTTCAAGCACACATTGGTGCACAAAATAGACCACATTTGCCAACGACTGGAAGCAAGTGAGGGAGCCCATAATAAGCCGCGAGGCTTAGGGCCCATACCTGATACCTGAAAAACTTTATGGTAAACCTGTCTGCTGCAGGCATTTAGTTCTGTAAATCAAACAAGATTTTCAGTTATCATTTCGCTGAACAATCCAAATTGTCTGAATCTACACTGTCATAGTAAAGTCTAACACTAGTAATGTAGTACTGGACTGTAACTGCTAGAATCCGTATTATTCAAAGCTCAGCAGATACTCGGGGGTGTGATGGTGGGGGTGGGGGGACACCAAGTTTCTTTGGGCCAAAGCTAAATAAAAGTTCTCATTTTATGATCAAAGATGACGATGCTCACCACTGAGTGGGAGGGTATTCCGTGTGTTGTGTGACCAGTAAAGATCGAGCAGCTAAGCTAGTATGCGTCGAGATCTTGATTATTACCGGAAGAAGATTGCAAGCGCTGGACGTCCTTGGCCGATGTGGCCATTCGCACTGACTCGTGTTTGTCAGGGTTGCTGTCACGGTCAAGTAGTAACGGCGAACAGACGCAGGTGGCACAGCCAAAACTGTTGCCCAGTCCTAACCTGTCCTCCCCGGACAGCATGGGCTAGCCTATAGTGTCCTCCCTTCCCTTTCTCCCTGGAGAGTACAGACTAGCCTATGTTGTCAGACCTCCCGCCGAAAGTGTCTTCCTCCACCCCTTCCGGGTGTGGTGGCGTAGGTTTCTCAGGGTCTCGGCCAGCTTCATATAGTAGTTTAATTTGTCACTCGCGGTCTACGACTGGATTCAGTACCTCATCACAATGTTCAGCATCACGGCCTGCGACTGCAATGTTATTGTTGCGTGTACTCCTCTAACATCTTCGATCTTTTGGTCCATGATCCGTTGGGCTGGGGCACCCCTGGTATGCAAGATATACAGGCAGTGGCACCTTCCGATAGGGATGTTGAAAGTAGTCATAAGAGATGACGTCCCGTTTTATTTCATCTGTATAAATCCGCTTTTTTTTTTCTTTTTTTTTTCAAGTTTTGAAAACATTTTGGCTTTGGGGATGTCTTCTATAATTTGTTCAGCTGTGTGCATTTGGGTAGTGCACTCTCACGGAATAGTAGAATTCAAATTCACTTGATTAATGCAGATGTGGACTTTGCTTTTTCTGACAGAAACAGTCGTTGAATTGAACCATTCAGTAGGTTCTTCAGCTTTTACGTGTTGCCATCAAGAACTGCCGCAAGTGCACTGAATTTGATTGGAAACCGTCAGTTGAACCACTTCTGCCAACATCACTTCCAGATCTTCCATTCACTTAGGTTGGAACAGGTGTCTTTGAATTCTAGTTGAAGAATTACCTTCTGACAGTGGAAAATAATTCAAAATTAATTGAACTGGATGACCTCAATGATATGAACATTCAATCAATCACTGAAAGACGAAAAGCCAGTTCGGCTGTCATGAGATTCTGAGCATCTTGAAGAGTGACTTCAGAACACAGTATACAAGCCAACTTTTTCCAAGTTTATCGAGAATTACAGTATCAACCACGAAACACCAAACTCACTTCTGAAGTTCCAACTTAGAGGCTGAATATGCAGTTCAAACAGTGAAAAGACTGTTGAGAAAAAATGAAGACAAGCATGTGGTCATGCTTGACTACAGAACAATGGATAGCATTAATCTCTCCCCGCAAAAGCTTTGAAGGAACGGCATCCATGAAACAAGGTGCCAATTCCATCCTTCTTGCACCCCACTTATGATACCGAGCAGCGTCTGAGAATTACAAAAGCCAAACAAGGCCAGCCACCATGGTGAAGTGGTTGGTGTTGTGGACTCCCGCCTGAGAGATTGTGATTTTTATTCCAGAGTCACTTATTTGTGGAATTTTTCTGCCCCTACCAGCTCCTATGTAGAGTTACGTATACTATATGGGCTGAATTTGAAAGACTGGGACCACACAGGCGATTTTCATGCACTGATCTCTGAGAGTGTTGCTAAGATTTTCTGATCAGCGCTGCGGGTGTCTGTATCTCTGGCCTGATTGTCATGAAGCCTCAGACCAGAACGGAACATCCTCTACCCACAATCCATGTATTGTTTACTCCACTGCTTGGTGGTGATCATCATCATTACGTTGTTTTTTAATATTAGAATTGATAAATCAAATCTTTGGTTGTCTTGGTTCAGCTGGATTACCCTGGACTGGAGCAACTCCCTTCCCCCTCCTCCCCCTCCCCCCTCATCTAACTCACCATTTTTGACACTGAAGTTGCACAACTTCAAACTGGTCTTTTTCGGTTCTTGCCAACAATGATTAAAAAATAAATCAAGTTTGGATATGGCCAAAATCTTTTGTGTTAAAGAAATATGCTAGCGAATAACCTTTTAGTATTTTAAGGAAAGTAGCTGGCTTTAGTTTAAAGTTCGATATGTGTGATTGGGAGACGCACATATCTGCATTTGCATCTGCATCAATTACATTGGCAGAAACCAATTCTGCACACCCACACACACACACACACACACACACACACACACACACACACACACACACACACACAGAGGGAGGGGGGGGGGGCGGGGCGCGAGACCTTGCAAGTGGTGATTCATATGAGACATGAGGCAATGTTCAAATGCTTGTATCTTCTTTTCTCAGCGCTTACATTTTCCTCTTGTAGCTATTCCAGTTCGTGACAGTTCGTGGAAAGAAGGTATACATGTATAGTGCTTTATATTTTCATGTGTAGTGTGCTTGCAAGATCAGTTAAAATAATCTTTTCCGTTTATTGATCGATTGTAAGTCACAAGCTATACTCTAGTGGGGGAAACCAAACACAAACAATACCTATGACCTTTTCATTTCCTTTTTCTTTTTTTGTCAGTTTCTCTCTCTCTCTCTCTCTCTCTCTCTCTCTCTCTCTCTCTCTCTTTGCCTGAGAAAGGCTATGGACAGTTTTTGAGAATCTGACCAATACTTCCAAAGTCATTTAACAATACAACAGCATTGGAAGGGGCACAGATGAAACAGCTTGAATGTCATGAAATGACGTGGTCCGTAAAGATTAAAAGAGTAATGTCCCTTGAATGCCACATATCCGAGTTGGAGAACGCGGCGCCGTACGTCTAGTCCCGTTGTGTCTTTTCTCCACTTCCGCATATTAAAAAAAAACATGCAGGCCCAAGTACACGGATATCAATTTAGACTCCCGCCTCCACCCGGATCCCCAAACGCTATTCTCTCATAACAAAGCTGCATGTAGCTGCTGTCAGAGAACCAGCTCTCATCCAAATAAATTAATTGCACAGTTCAGGCCTTAAGACATGTTATACCCGACTCTGAGGCTCTTCCAGTGTCTTGTTTTTGTGTGCAAGCTCAAACTAAACGACCCTCTAACTCCCATCTGTTTTCTCTGTCGTCTGATATGCGTTTTGCACACCAAATCCAGGAGCCCCAATAACAGCGTACAAAAGGAGCCGTAAGTCACGCATGTTGCCACTGTCCTGGTTGATCATAGCATTCAACTAATTTAAAATGCAATGACAACATGCTTTCACTTTTTAAAAAAGCAAAACTTAAAACAATTGCAGGCTGATTTCGATTAAATGACCCATTACTACCTGACCTCTACCGAAATCCCGAACTCTTTCAAGGAAAAGTTGTGGGAATTTCGGATAATTTCTGTACCGGAATTTGTGCCGTGATAAAATGCTCAGTATTTAAACATATTTTTAGCAAAGTCGAAAGAGTGCACTGAGAAGGGGTTTCAACACTCGGACATTATTAATATTTCCAGAAAATAGGTAAGCCGATGCCAATTTTAATGAATTTGTCTTCTTACAACACCGTGATGACTTACATCAAAGTCTTTACTGTCGGATCTTTTCAAGAATGTTTTCACCCTCAGTTTAAAAGGGGCATTTTCACCAATGTTTGGGCATTTTAAGGG
>JAMYXO010004812.1:12500-16715 GCA_033310375.1 Conus canariensis | reverse complement strand
GGGCAGCAGATAGATAGACAGACAGACGGAGAGCAGGCAGGCAGATAGATAGACAGACAGACGGAGAGGCAGGCAGGCAGATAGATAGACAGACAGACGGAGAGGCAGGCAGGCAGATAGACAGACAGACGGAGAGGCAGGCAGGCAGATAGATAGACAGACAGACGGAGAGGCAGGCAGGCAGGCTGACAGACAAACAGACAGAAAGATAGACAGAGTCCGTTGGTTGTTCTACTTTTATCATGTCCCCAAAGCATGACGTCATGTCATTGTGAGTTTTTTTTTTCTTCAATCAATGTCTTTCCATTCCTCAGCTGGCAAAGAAGGGTTACGAGGTAAGATAGCCATTAAGACCATACCGACAACCTTTTCACCATATCACACACATTTAGTAACAGGTGGGGGGAGGGCGGGGGGTTCCATGTGTGTTTGTGTGTATGCGTGTGTTTGTGTGTATGCGTGCGCGCGCGCGCGCATGTGTGTGTGTGTGTGTGTGTGTGTGTGTGTGTGTGTGTGTGTTAAAAGTTTAATGTTAATCCATACATTCTTTTCTTACACGTACAGTCACACACACACACACACACACACACACACACACACACACACACACACACACACACACACACACACACACGCATTGTGAAAGAAACCAAATCAGGCATGTGTCAGATCCATTCCCATTGTGGGA
Source organism: Conus canariensis (assembly GCA_033310375.1). Lineage (NCBI taxonomy): Eukaryota > Metazoa > Mollusca > Gastropoda > Neogastropoda > Conidae > Conus > Conus canariensis. Next base: position 16,027 of record JAMYXO010004812.1, on the reverse strand, counting down.
TTATTCAACATGACTTCTGATCGTCTTTCAAAACGAGGATCAAACAAGAAAAAAGAAAGAAAGAAAGGAAAAAAGAAATTAAAGAATGAAGAAAGAAAGGAAAAAAGAGAGAGAACAGAAAAAAATGGAGAAAAAAAAACCAGAAAGAAAAACAGAATAAGGAAACGAAAAACGTTTTCAAGCGAAGTTTATCACAAGCGGAAGTCTGCAACATAGCAGAAACAAACTCTGTGAGTTCAGACTACTTTTCGCTTTTCTCATCACAAAGTATTATGAAGGCGTTAAATGCATAGATAAAGAAAAACTGGGAATTTGTTGCATTTCCATCTACTGTGCACAAAAATGAGACACATTTTTTTTTTCTTTTCCTGAAGAAATTGTTCAACAGTTTCAGATTCGCAGTTCGCAGTTTCAGATTTCAGTTCATTCCGAAAAGAAAAGGGAAGGGGGTGGGATCTTCATTTTCGTTCTAAGTGCTCAGTTCTTAATCTGACCAGCATTTGTATCTCCCAGTCGTCCGTTTTTTTATAATATTTCCCTACCCCACCCACCCCCATCCACCTTCACTTTTCACTCCGCTCCCTCCCTCCTCTTTCCCAATCCCGCTTACCAGAAGGTAGATAATTATTCGTCTGATGATTCTACAATATCATAAAAATTGAGAAAGGCCGAATGAGTTAACCAACTTTAGATTCACATACACGACAGTGTAAATACACTAAAACAGAAATATGAAATCTTTAGGTTTGTAATATAGACAATGGTCTGAAATCTGCAAGGGAGATCATGTATTAAATCTCATGTTCAGCAAGAGAGACTCCGCCGTTTTCATGGGACAAATAGCATGGTTGGGCTCGCCCAAAGCAGTTCAGCTCCATCAGTCAGTTAACAGTTCAGTGAGAGAGAGTCAAGATTCAAGATAATTGATTCATCTTAGGCCTTTTCCCCTCATGAAGGGGTGCAAGAAAATACAATCATAGAAGCACCATAAGAACTAGACACAGATATAACCAACATGAATTCAGAAACTATCCTAAGATAACATAAGGGATCGCAGTTTGAACGCTTTAAATAGATAAATCGACAAATTTCTGGGGGGGGGGGGGGGGTTCATGAGTACATGCCAAAAGAAGTGTTAATCTGAAATGATTTGGGACTTTGTAATACTTAAACGGTATATACTGAGCTCTTAAGATTTGCAGGACAGGACAACTTAACACAAAATGTACTTTACTTTTCTGTCTCCTCTCTGCATAGCTGGCATATTAAATCTTCTTCGCTATGCAATCGGTGACGGTAATAATGCACAGCAATTTCAGTGATACCAGGTCTGAATCTAGTAGTTACAACCTTTAAATGCCTATCCAGATTAAACAATAGATAAGTTTTAACATTAGGCACAATGCAGAAAGTCCTGTAAACATGAAATCTTTCACTATTACTAATATGATAATTCCATTCTTGCCATTTGCACGCAGTTACTCTATCTCTAAAGATTCGGAGAACATCCTCAATTGCATCAACCCCTTGGTTCAACCAGACATAACCAAACCCATACATACATAATTTACAACGAACATTTGAAGCCCAGTTTCTTTTATCACGTTCATCAAAATCAAACAACATACGATAAGCCTTTTATGGTAATCTACACACATCCATTCTTGTTGATTTTAACCAAAACCTAACACTTTTTTTTTTATAACAGAATGTATGTACATACCTGTTCGTTTCTCCATACACCAGATCATTTGGTGTTCGAAAGTCGACGCTTAAAAAACGTTTGAGCGCATACAAATGTACTTTTTCGCAATGTAATGCTGCATTATCCAGTCCTCATAATTCCGCACCGCACTGAACCATTGGCTGAATCTGTGAGTTCAGTCAGAGAGAGAGACAGAGAGAGAGAGAAGAGAGAGAGAGAGAGAGAGAGAGAGAGAGAGAGAGAGAGAGAGAGAGAGAGAGAGAGAGAGAGAGAGAGAGCGAGCCTGCCAAAACATGGGTGTGAAATAGTATGCCTTTCATGCAGTCAATATTCTGATCATTATCCAGGCGTGCGTTTCAAATCAGATATTTGGTTCTGTAGATCTGTTTGCTTTACCCACAACCAAACAGAAAAGATAACTCTGTTTGCAATACAAAGGCATACATTATCTTTCCTGATTTTCTTTTCCCGGAACAGGTCTATTTGGCCCATCACTCAGCTTAATAGTTCGGTCAGAGAGAGAGAGAAAACACCAAAACATAGCTGTGAAACGGTGCACCTGTATTGCACACACTGTGTTACAAACAGTTCGACTTCACTTATTACTCTCGAGCAGGTCTATTGCGACAACTCATCAACAACAAAAACAAAAACAAAAACAAAAAAATTTGTAGTGTAAAGAAACGCATTTCCTTTCGAATTATTCAGGGAACCCTGCCTAGTCTTGTTGTTTAAATGTCAAAGCAACATATTTATGTATCTGTTTGTCTGTCTGTCTGCCTGTCTACCTGTCTATCTAACCTGTCTGTTCCCCGGGCTATAAACTTTGCTTAAATCATTATTTTGATTAAATAGAAATCTCTCTCTCTCTCTCTCTCTCTCTCTCTCTCTCTCTCTCTCTCTCTCTTCTCTCTCTCTCTCTCTCTCTCTCTCGTACAGCTCGTACTCGCCTTTTCGTATTTATCTATTTGTTTGCGTGTGTGAATGTACGAGCGCATTTACGTGTATGCGTGGGTTGGTGAGTGTGTGTGTGTGTGTGTGTGTGTGTGTGTGTGTGTGTGTGTGTGTGTGTGTGTGTGTGTGTGTGTGTGTGTGCGTGTGTGTGTGCGTAAGTGCGTGCGTGTAGGCCTCTTCGTATTTATCTATTTGTTTGTGTGTGTGAATGTACGAGCGCATTTACGTGTATGCGTGGGTTGGTGAGTGTGTGTGTGTGTGTGTGTGTGTGTGTGTGTGTGTGTGTGTGTGTGTGTGTGTGTGTGTGTGTGTGTGTGTGCGTGCGTGTGTGCGTACGTGCGTGCGTGCGTGTAGGCGCCCGTGTGTATATGTGCCCCTGTTTGTATGCGTGTTTGTTCGTGTGTTTTTGTGCATATGTGACTATGCATGGACGTGCATGCGCGCGTATATCTGAGTCTGCATATGCGTAAGTCTGTGTGTGGGTGTTTCTGAGTCTTAGTCTCTGTGTGTGCATGCGCGCTTACGCCTACGTATATGCATGTGTTTTATGCACGCGTGCGTACGAGCGACGTGTCTTTTCGTGCTGAACGTGCACAACGAAGTTGAGGGAAGGGGGAGGGGGTGCGGGGAGGGGAGGGAAGAGGACAGGAGGGGGTGATTGGTGACGTCGTTCTCATGCCCAGAGGCTAACACCCATTATTCATTAACAGCACACACATCCTAGCCTTCTGCTATCGTGCCATCCACTGGGCTGGTAAAAAAAAAAAAAAAAAAAAAAAAAAAAAAAACACCTGAATTCGCAATCAAGACTTCACCACGCGAGCCACAGGCCTACCTCTCCTTCTGCATAATTATAACTTTAGGAGGG
>JAMYXO010004812.1:0-2500 GCA_033310375.1 Conus canariensis | reverse complement strand
GGGGGGGAGGGGGGAAAGGAAAGGGGAAAAAAGGGTTTTCCCCCCCGGATTTTTTAAAATTTTTTTTCCCCCCCCGCCCCCCCCCCAAAACCCCCCCAGGCCCCGGCCCCCCCCCCCGGCCCCGGCCCCCCCTTTAGGGAAAAAACCCCCGATGTTTTAATGACCCCCGGGGATAAAAATGAGATCTGCGAGATCAGCTTTTGGTTCCCATCGCCCCCCTCGGGGGGGGGTAAAAAACAAAAAACCCCCCTTAGCCTGTCGGGAAAACCCCCCCAGTGCAGAGCACGGGGGGAAAAAGGGGGAAAAAAAGGTTTTACAGAACGAAAAGGGGGAAAGACGAGAAGGGCGCAAAAACACAAGACAGACAAAAGTTGTAGGATATTTGACATTTCGATGTGTTTTTTTTTTCCCCGTGGGAAAAGAAAAAGGAAAATTTGGGGGGGGGGGGGGGGTAGTTTTAAAAAACAAAAGAGGCAAAACGGGGGACAAAAAAGGGAAAAAAAAAAAAAAAAAAAAAAAAAAAAAGGCATAAATGGGAAGGAGTGTGGAGGGGGGTTTTTTAGAGGAGAAAAGGGGAGAAACAAAAGAAGAAGGGGGAAAAACGAGAAAGGCGCCCCCCAAAACCCCCACACACCACGCGCAAAAAGGGGCCCGGCACAAAAAAACCCCCCCAACAAAAACCCCAAACCACACACACCCCCCAAAAACACCAAAAACCGGGGGCCCCCTTTCCCCCACACCCCACACCCCAAAAAAAACCACACACACAAACCCAAACAAAAACCACAAAACACAAAACAAAACCCCCCAAAACCCCCCTTACAACACACACACACAAAAAGGGAAAAAAAAAAGGGGAAAGGGGGACAAAAAAGATTCAAAAAACGGGCCCAAAAAACAAAAACATGGGACTCCAAAAATTTTTAAAAAAAACAAAAACGGGGGGTTTTTTTCCCCCCCCTTCGGGGGGGTTATCCACAGTGAAAAACCCCCTTAAAGTCAACTGTCTTTTACTGCCCAGAGGGCCCACGGTACCTTTAAAAATTTGGGGGGGTTTTAAATTCCCCCCAAAAGACCAAAGAAAAAAAAAACCCCCGAAAAAGGGGCCCACCCCAAAAAATTTCCTGGCCAAGGGGTAGGTGGGACTGAAGGGTTTTAAAAAGAAAAAAAAACCAAAAGGAAAAGGTTTTTTTTTTTTTCCAAAAACGTGAGGGGGCACCCCCCCCTTTCCCCTTTTGGGGGTGGGGTGGGGCGGCATTTGGGGCCCCCCTTGGGGGCGTGAAAAACAGTGAGGTTTTTTTAATGGAAAAGTAATCCCCTCCCCCTCTCTCTTTTCCCCCTCTCTTCTTTTCTCCCCCCTCTCTTTTCATCTCTTTTGGGGTGTGTGTGTTAAAAGTATGGGGGGTGTATACAAAACATTTTTTTGTTATGTATGCATTGGGTATTTTTTAAAAAAATGAAAAATATATATATATATAAAAAAAAATTTTTTTATAAAAATATGTGTGTGTTTTTTAAAAAAATTTTGGGGTTTCGGGTTTTGTCTGCTTGGGGGGTGTGGGGGGTTCCTTTTGTGAGCCTCCCCTCTTTCTCTCTCCCCTTCTCTTCCCAACACCCCACACACAAAAACCCACACCACCCCAAAAAAAACACATCCCACACAAAAAACCCCACACTGCATACTTTTTACAAAAACCCCCCAACGTGCACACAAAACACCACACCCACACCCCCAAAAAAAACCCCCACAAAAAACAAAAAACGCCCCACAACCCCCACATAAATATAAAAAACCCCATTCCCACCCCCGCCCCGGCGCCCGCGCGCCCCAAACACACACACACCAAAAAACACCCCCCCAAAAAACCAAAAAAAAACACAAAAACACACACGGATGGGGGGCCCGCACGCACGCAAAAAAGCACCCCAAAAAAACACATACACAAAAAACCCCCACACAAAAGGGAAACGAAAAAACACAAAAAAACAAAAAAAAACAAAACACAAAAAAAAAAAACAAAAACAAAAAACCCAAAATTCCTTAAAACTTTCCTTATTTCCCCCTTTAAATTAAAAATTTTTGGTGCGCCCCCCCAAAAAGCCCAACATATAAAAACCCCCAAGCTGCACCCCCCCCAAAACGCAGTAGAAAAAATCGAAAAAAATTGACTCTTTTTTTTTTTCCTGGTTTTAAAGAACGGGCCCCCACTAAAAAACCAAAAAGAGTTTTTTTGGGCACCCGCCCCTTTTTTACTATGAGTGGCTTTAAAAAACCGACCTAAAACTCTTTCCCCCCCGGGGGCCCTTTTGTGCATTTTAAAAAAGAAAGTGGGGTCAAAAAATTTCTAGGGGTTTTTTTGAATATAGGGAAACCCCTTTAAAAATTTTTTGGGGGGGAAAAAAAAAATACAGTAAGGGGGAACAGGCCCAAAAAAAAATTTTCATGCACACAAAAACATTTTTAAAAAAAATTTAAAAAAAGAGGGGGGGGGGGGGGGGG
>JAMYXO010004811.1:0-16716 GCA_033310375.1 Conus canariensis | reverse complement strand
TGTCAGTTTCCGCCAGCAGGTCCATCTCACATGTCAATTATTTTTCCTCCTTTTTTGGCGGCGCTTTTGTCAGCAAAGATTGCACAAAAAAACACTACAGAGTTCATTTTTAACCACACGTAGTAAAAGGGGTGAAATATGTGGCCCAGCGACAATGCCACTAATGCTTGGAGTTGATCTAACGGGAATGCATGATCAGTCAGCGAACTCATTACAATTGAAAACACTTTCTATCGAAAAAAAAAAGTTGAACATTTTCAAACAGGAGAAGCAGTTGTTTTTTTTTCCATTCATAACTTCAAATTCCTTCCATTGCTGTATAAAGTAGTGTTTCTACACGTGAACTGAATTAAAGCATTTGAAAACACTTTCTATCGAAAAAAAAAAGTTGAACATTTTCAAACAGGAGAAGCAGTTTTTTTTTTTCCATTCATAACTTCAAATTCCTTCCATTGCTGTATAAAGTAGTGTTTCTACACGTGAACTGAATTAAAGGGAAGAGAATATAGATTCTTGCCAGTACCTTTTTTTTCCTAAATTTGTTGTTGTTGCTATTTTGCTGTTTTAACATTAGGGCAGCTTCAAATCACACTGTGGATGAGAGTCCTGCAGATATGAGTTGGGCCACAGAAAGGGAAATAACTACAAAAGAATTATAGTGGTACGCTCCAACGTACTGACAGGCACAAATATACGCAGCTACGTACGCATGCATGCACACACACACACACACACACACACACACACACACACACACACACACACACACACACACACACACACACGCACGCACGCACGCACGCACGCACGCACGCACACACACACACACGCCTGTTTTGAATAAACAGACTGGGGCGTGTTTCTGGACGATGAGAGCCCACTAGACAAGACAACTGACGTGATCTCCAGCTACACCAACTGTTGCGTGGGCATGGTACTACAGACAATGGAGATCAAGCTGTACCCAACTCCATGCCCTGGATCACCAAGGACCTGAAAGAGCTGCTGAAAGAGAGACAGTCAGCTCTGAAAGAAAAGGACACCAGGAATATGCAACTCACCCAGAAAAAATCGACAAGAGGATCAGGGAGGAGAAGTACTCTGCAAAACTCGAAGACAACTTCAGGCAAGGTGACTCCAGGAAATGCTGGCAGAACATCTCTGCCATAAAAGGGTACAGGCCCAAGAAAGCTGAACTGAGAGCAGATGATGAGAGGAGATTGGCCAATGTACTGAATGTGTTCTACACACGTTTTGACCAGCGGGACTTCAGCATTGAGCAGCAGCGAGCCATGGACACGGTGCCCCAGCTCCCTGGATCCCCAGTGACCATCAGTGAAGAGGAAGTCCGCCGACTGTTCAGGAAGCTGAATGTCAGAAGTGCCCCTGGTCCGGATAGCATCAGCTGTAGGACTATGAAAGCCTGCAGCAACTCCTTGGCCCATGTTTTCAAAGAGCTGTTCCAGCAATAATTTCAGGAAGGCCATATTTCGCGATTATGGAGGTCATCTACAATCATTCCTGTGCCAAAGAAGAAAGTGGTCAGTCAGCTCAACGACTACAGACCAGTGGCGCTAACGTCACTCCCCATGAAATGTGCTGAGAAAATTGTCCTCAAGCATCTCAGGGGAGAGACCGAAGACCATCAAAATCCACTGCGGTTCGCCTACACCAGAGGTAGGAGCACAGAAGATGCCATCCTGACAATGCTGCACCACTTCCACCAGCACCCTGATAGGCTAGGGACGTTCGCCAGAGTTCTGTCTGTGGACTTTTCAAGTGCCTTCAACACCATTCAGCCTCTTCTCCTCGTCGGGAAACTACTGGCCATGGCTGTTAACCCAGATATCATCAAATGGATCTTCAGCTTCCTGACTGACAGACCACAGCAAGTCGTAGTTGGCCGGGTTGTCTCCGATGTCCTGTTGACCAATGCAGGAGCCCCAAGGGATGTGTTCTGTCGCCTGCCCTATTCACCATCTACACAGCTGACTGTCGCACCAGGGAGGCATGCAATCTGCAAATCAAGTTCGCAGATGACACGTCACTTACAGGGCTGATGCACGATTCTGATGAAACCAAGTACCGAGAGGCAGTCGCAAAGTTGGTGGACTGGTGCGACAGGAACTTCCTTCAGCTCAATGTCACCAAAGACAGAGGAGATGGTCATCGACTTCTACAGGAACCCAAACAGCACCCATCCACTTGTCATCAAGGAAGAGGAAGTGCGCATTGTGCGCACCTACAAGTACTTCGGCACAGTCATTGACAAGTTGGAGTGGACCCCTAACATCGACATGTGCTGCAAGAAGGCCAACCAGCGTCTTTTCTTTCTGCGGAAGCTCCCACAGTTCAGGGTCAACAGCCCCATCCTGAACTTGTTCTATAAGTCGGTGATCCAGTCCATCCTCCTCTACAACCATCTGTGCTTCCAGTGGTAACGCTGATCGACTGCTGTCCATGAGATGCAGGACATCCAGATATAAACATTATTTCCTGCCATCAGCAATCAGAACCCTTAACGAGGCTTGCAGGCGGAACTGAAAATCGATGCCCTTGCTGGCAGATACAGTAAAACAGTAATCATCCTGTCCGCTCCCCCTGTCCTCACTCCAGCCAGTCCATCTTTAAGGTACCCTCCTCAACCCATTCCCCCGTCTCCATCCCCATCTACCCCCCTCCCCTCCCCACTGCACCCTCCCTCCTCCCCCCTTCTTCCAATCAAAACTGTACTGATCTCAGGATTATAATGTTGGTGTAATGATGATGATGATTGCAGTGATTATGATAATGAAAGTAACTGAATTTTGAAACCCACGCATACTTAAACAGACTCATGATAGACATTCAAGCACATGCAGATATACTGACATGCAAAGGCACCCACATTTATGCACTCTTATGCATTCTTGCTTACACGCTCACGCAACACATACACAGAGAGTGACACTCACGCGCTTATGCACTGATGCATGCACATCCACACGCACACACATGCATGTGTACGCACGCAGGCACACTTACACCGCACATCCACACACATGCTCACACAGATGCGCACACTCTTGGGGGGAAGGAGATTCAAAATTGTGGAGACACTCAGCTTCTAATTTTTCTCTGGCAAAAGTTGTCGCATCAGAAGGTCCCGGGATGAAGACAAGAAGTGGATATACGCGATCAGCTACAAGTCTGACCAGTGCGACTGCACGAAATGTTAGGGCAGCTGGACGAGCACTGACAACATCTGCAGCGAGTAGGGGAGTCCGGACCGAACAATCTGCACCATCAACTGACCAACGTACCGCCAAGACTTCAGACGCAATATTTCCGATCAGCGATCAACACTACGTTACCAGCTCAGAGACGCCCGATTCTGTAAAAAGTGCAGATCCAGATTTGAAGCAAGTGATTTTGACCATTTGCGATCGGGTATCATCCTTGGAAAAGACTGTGCTTCAATATCAAGAGTCAGTGCAGAACGCCAAAATAGAGCACCGTTCTACTGTAACCCAGTCAACACAGACTGAAGATGGAAGTACAATAGTTCTTTCGCGGAGGTAGCTAGAACGCCTCCACCACCTGGTGCAACGCAACCATACGCACAGGCGGATCCGAAGAAGAAAGGTAGGCCAATTCGGATGACGCAAATCGCAAAAAGTCGTACTCGGCGTATTCCAAGAAGAACAAGAAAGAAAGAGAGGAATCAGATCTACCAAAAGTGCTCATTCTGCATGACTCTGTGCTGAATCACGTACAGCTAAACAGACTAGGTAAATCCTATGATTTCAAAGCCTGCAAAGAAAGAACCTACACTCTGTCAGACACCCAAAACACACTGAAAACTGTCTGCTCTTCTCTTGACAAGCCATATGCTGTTGTTATCCACTGTGGAATCAATGATCTTAAAGCCAAAGACGCCAAAGAAGCATGCAATAACCTTACCTCTGCTGTGAAAGGCATGGCCAAAAGACACCCTACAATAACGTTTGTTGTTAGTAACTCCACCGCCGTAAAAGATTCCAGTCTAGAAGTGAAGAGGCAGCTGTACAACGCAATGGTCACTTCATAGCTACAAGAAGTGCCCAACATCTCCTTCGTCAGGAATGACAACATCAAGCGGTACAACCTGAGGGACGCCATCCACCCAAACTCCAGAGGGACCAGCATCCTCGCCAGTGACATCAGGTGTCATCTTCGTAACCTCCTCTGGGAAACACCGAGGAAGCCATCACGCTCTGCAAGGTTCTACCACCCCCATACCTACTCCGGACCTTCACATCGTGACTGGTTCAATCCTCACCTTGCCCTGAGCGACTGGGACCTTTTCTCCTGACGTCAATTTTTGTTCCACCTGCAAACTTAGGACTGCTGAGTAATCCACGTTCACTTCGCCAATAATGACTGTTCAACATCGTAATTCAGAATATTGTAGATTCTGTTAATCAGTTATAGACGAGTGAAATATTTTAAGTAACCCTTGTATGCCTATATAGGACTAATCGTTTGTTTTTATTTTTGTCATATTTTCTGACAAGCTAACGTAGGCGTATTGTTTTAGCATTGTTGTGACAATCTTTGTGTTATTAGAGCGTGTTTAAGATTTCCTTTCATTATATATTTGTTTTAATTTACTTACGTTCGTTAAATGCGTTTTCCCATCCTTTACATGATGCCACCTAAACATCTTCAAGTTATGAAGTTTATGCAGTGGAACATTAGGTCTGTTTCCACAAATCTGCCTTATTTAGTTCAACATCTTGCGAATAACTCCTACAAAGCTCTTATTTTACAATCTTTGAATGTGAAAAGAAACAAACTGCCTAAATTATTAGGTTATTTATACACCAGTTCATGAACAAGTAGATGCTGTTACTAAAATCAATGCAGCTATATATATCAAAGAAGGAACAGATTATAAAGTATACCCGTCCCCTGCTCCAAACAATATTCCAACTTTACATTCGTGTGCGGCTCGAACTAAACTAAGGGAAGATTTTATGATAAACATAGTCTCTACATATCTTCCCAAAGGACCAAATGAATTTAATACAGAATGCTTACACACTCTACCAGACAACGAAACTGGTCAATAGCAGGAGACTTTAACGCCCATTCGCCGTTTTGGGACAAGAATTGCATATCAGTAACTAGTAACCGATTTGTAGAAAATACTGTTGATTCATGTTTATATTTGCTTAATGATGGCAGCATAACTAGAATTCCAGATATTCCAACTCACAGGGCATCAGCAATAGATTTATCTTTGATATCTCCTGCATTAGCCTCTGAATGTAGCTGGTCTACCTTTGACGATACTCTAGGAAGCGACCACCTCCCAATAAATGTAACTTTTAATAAAATAACTGATTCTTGTGAATTTCAAGAAGACATAATCCGTAAACATAATTTTAAATCAGCTGACTGGGAAGCTTTCAAAAACAAACTTGCTACATACAACACTGTTGATATTAATATTGATAGCATTGATCAGTTATATTCGTATTTTACTGATGCTATCCTTAGTGTTGCAGATGTAGCCATTCCAAAATTTCGTCCAGTTAAGTCAAACAAACACTCGGGAAAATATCTGGTGGACACCTGCTTGTGACTAAGCCGTTAATAACAAACAATGTTTGTTTAAAATATATTTAAAAGACAAAACACCAGAGAATTTAATAGAGCAGAGCGAATCACTACCGTAACATGGTAATAGCTCAAGCTAAAAGGCAATATTGGTCCTCTTTCTGCTCTAATGAGATTTCGAATCATACAGATTTACAAAAGTTTGGAAAAAGTTTCATGAAATGAAAAGGGGTTTAAACTTGCCATCTTGTCCTGTAAAGCTGAAGAACAAAGCATTTCCATCTAATTCAGGAAAAACAGAATCGTTCGCCGATATGTTTTCCGAATCTATGCGTTTGGAAGGTCTGTCCTTTAAAGATCAAACTTCCAGAACAGAAGAAGAACATAAAGACGATTATATAGATCCAGTTGATGATAATAGTCATTTTATCTGTCACCGATCGGCGGTACTAAATCAGTATGTCCATGTGTTTAAGAGTAGTGGTGGTTCAAGATAGAGAGCGTGTGCGAGTATGCGTGCGTATGTGTGTGTATGTGTGTGTGTGTGTGTGTGTGTGTGTGTGTGTGTGTGTGTGTGTGTGTGTGTGTGTGTGTGTGTGTGTGTGCACGTGCGCGCGCGGGGTAAGACTGGGGTTTAGTTAGCTGGGGTTAGGCTAAGTTCCTCGGGGCTAGGTAGTAAGGTTAGGCTAGGTAGGGGGGCAGGTGAAATAGGACATACAGTATTTTTGCCTTCCAGTCTTCATTTATTGAGGGAGTGGTAGGAGGAAGTTGGTTTCATTCCCGATTGTTACCCTTTTGTTACTTTGGTTCTATACCAGAGAAGGCGGGGCAGGATATCGGCTGTTGTTGTGTTGTCAAGTCTGTGAGTAGTTGTGGTAAATTGTCGTGTTGTTGCACGAGCAATAACTAGTCCGTTGGTCAGGCGTGTCAGCTCTGCGGAGGGATACACTTCTCTGACCAATCGTTGTTTTGTGTGGTGAGTAGAGTTCGCTTGATTCCGACCAGGGCGGAATGTGTTGGGGTAGCTTCACTTCGGTCCCTGGTGTTCGTCGGAGTGGACGTACTCCTTGTAGGTGCGGCGGCAGCGCCGGTAGTTTTGAAGAGTGACTTCGGGTCATAGTTAGTGCCAGGTCCTCGTCGGGTTTGGGTGCCCTTGGTCTGTGCTGAGTCGGTGTCGTCCTTGTTGGCAGCCACTGTCAGCCAGTTGCAGAACTGGTGTGGTTGATCGTCTGTATGTCCAGGTTGGTGATCTGTTAGGTTCGTTGTGTTGTAGTTCGTCGTGTTGTCTTGTATTATGGCGAGTTGTACTGTAGTTGTCTCATGTTGCGATTAGTTGTATTATGTTCGTTGCGTATACTGGTTGTCTGGTATGATGTCGTCTTGTGTTCTCTAAAGGCAGGTGAAGACAGTGCTTCTCTGGGTCCTCCCCAGCACGTTCGGGTGTTTCTTTTTCTTCTATTATGTTCGTTGCGTATACTGGTTGTCTGGTATGATGTCGTCTTGGTTCCGTGATTGAAATTTGTTGTCAGCCGGTTTGAGTTGTCACTCTTTCCTGTATATTTTTGTAAGTAATGTACATAGTGGTTCCTGAGTTCGATTTTCTCAGGACAGTTTGGATAGACAATGTGGGTTCGATATAATAACCGTTGATGGGCGGTGATGTAGATATTGTTTGTGGTTAGTATGTTAATTTCCGTGTGTTCAATGAGAAGGTAATACGAAGTTGCTTTTTGTTGAGGATCATAATATGAGTCAGGTGCGGATGTGTCTGCGTGAATCATAAAGGGATTGTGCTCAATTTCAGTCGTAAATAGTAATAGTTCGTTGAAATTGATTTACGATTTCGCAGTTGACCTGCACAGCATTGGAATCGGTTAACTGTGTAGTAAGGCCAAGGCCAATTTGTGGTCGAGTGGTTTATACTGGGGTACGGTCGTAACCATTCAACTTATATTAGTGTCTTTTCACTTTCGTTACGAGTCAGGGTTCTCGACGCGGGTGTCGTGCGCGTGCGGACTGTATCTGTGACGTTCGCATTTGGTACAGGATAGTGAGTCCATAGGGTAGAAGTTTTTATAATACAAGTGACAGTCGTCACACATGCAGGGATGTATGTGTTTGTGACAGAACGGGGTTGGAGAAAGATGTCTTAGGTTGTGGGGAGACAGTCCCATTATGAAATTTAGTAGTCGGAAAGAAGGGAAAGGTAAAGTTTAAGACGAGTAGCTTAGCAGTCGATAGGATAAAAACGGATGATGTGCAGCATGTAATATTGTATGAAGTGTGGTTGTGTTGACATGACAAGGATTAACCACTGGGTTATCTGACAAGAGATGACATGAGAGTGAGGTGCTGGATGGAAGTTGTAACTGACAGCGCAAAGAGGGGTAATAATGTGAAGGATTGTGGCTGCGAGCCGATTCTCTTGTGTGAACATGCTGGAACTGTAAACCGATGAAATTGATAAGTTTTTTCTCTGAGAGATGTGTATTACTACTGGTTATTGTGTGGAGACGTTTCCTTGTGAAATTGCCCATTTCCTAGATTATTTAGTATGTCCTAAGGGGACCCGTGAAGTCCGCATTGGGATCGCTTAGTTTTCTTTTCTTTTCCGAGATTTGGGTGTGATTCATAATTTCAGATGTAATAGCGTGGTTTGGCTCAGAGAGAATATTGTTTTACTGCTGTTGTAAGGGTTGGCAGGAAATGGGTCTGATAACCCCAAAGTGAGTAATGGGTTGGGGGATGTGTTCGAAATTCAAGGGGTCGCTCTCATGCCCGAGTGGGAAGTAGGCAAGGGAGATGGAGAGTTAAAGCTTTACCAAGTAGCCTGTGTGCCTTGATGACTCGGGTAGTAGCAACACTACAGTAGTGGCCTCCAGTTGTGTCAGCAGGTATCCTGTTCCGTCCTGAGGCTGGGGCCAGATCACCGCAGTCTACTGCCGCGTGCCGGCAGGTGAGCGGCGCTTTCCAGTGCCTGTTGTTTTTCCGGGAGAGGGAGACCACCCAGGCCGTCTGCCTTCTGTGGGGCAGCTCTCCTCCGGCTACCGGTGCTCTTCCGGGAGTTCTCCGGCACTGGTTCCTCGTCCCGGTTTAGGCGTCCTGTGAGAGGGCGCTGCACCAGGCCTTTTTCCACCCTTGGTGTCCGGTGGGGCCTTCAGAGGAGGCGTCCTACGAGCCCCGGACCCGTCGAGAGGGCGTCTGGTGTGTGTGCGTTGGGTGTCGTGCCCATTGCGGGGAGGAGTCAGACCGCGGAGGAAGCCACGGTCAGCGCCAGGGTGCAGAGTCTTCGGGGAGGGTGTCGGCCCGCGGAGGAGCCACGGACAGCGCCGGGGTGCAGAGTCTTCCGGGGAGGTGTCAGCCTGTGAGGGGCCCGTACAGCGCCGAGGACTGGAGCTTTCCGGGCCGGGATGGGTTGTCCCATGTTTGTGATAGAAGGGGTGTAGCGTTAGGCAGTAGGGTTAGGGGTGTTAGCTACTGCCTCCTTTTAGGACGTAGTGGCCGGCACAGTGTAGGGTACTTGTCGTTGCCTCCCTTAGGGACGCAGCGACCAGTTTGGTAGTGGTCCCGGGTTAAAAGAGAAGGGTGAGTCCTGGGGAGAGGTGTGGGTGGTAGTGGTCGTTAAGAGATTAGAGTCCCTTTGGTAAATCCTTGTCCCTAGTAGTTAGTCACCACGTGTGCGGGCTATCGCTGTGTCCCCAGGTCACAGTGATATACCGCAACTGGTGTTTTAGGTTAGGTTAGGGTCTTCCAGGTCTTTATATTAGAGTAGGGTGAGTCAGCGGGAATTGGGATACTTGTGTGCAGTTGTGGATGTGCGGGAGTGGTGGCGCCATGGAGTGTGTGTGAAATAAAGAAGCGTGCGTGATTGTAAAACTGTGTTAGTGTGCTGGGTTGTCTGACCTAGGGTGTGATAGGCGTGGGTAGGGGTGGTAGGGCCGTCCGGCTTAGCGACCGTGACACTTTGGTGGAGATGCGGGGTACCATAAGGGGTTCTGGGTAGGTGATAGGTAGCTAGGAGGGAGGTAAGGGGGGTGTTGTGTCCGGTGTGTACGTTGTGTGAAATGTAAGTGGGTGGTTGGTGGGAGCGTACCAGTACCCTGGGAGGTGGTACGTAGTGTCCCTGTTCACTTCAGGCAGGTTTCCATTGGCATTGGGCAGGGCACTTGTGTTGGTGTGAATGGGTTGGCGCTACCGTGTGAGTGAGGTATGAATGGTCAATAAACATTGAGTGGTTGTGGTAAGTGTGAGTGATTACATCGTACAGTGTAGGTGAGGTGCCGGAGGGTACCAGGTGTCTTTTGTGTCCCGTACATATGGTATACCCCCGTGAGTAGGTAGAGTGGTACCCGGCCCGTGACTGTGCACACTGTGTGCTCGGATATCCTGTGGGGATTAAGGGCAGTGTAAGCCCAGGTGACTGTGTGTGGGAAGCACGAGGGTGCGCAGTGTTGTGGCATAGGGTATGCTGTGAGTGCACCTGGACTTGAGGGGTGCAAGTGCACTGTGATCGTGTGGGTGCGGCCTACCAGAGACAGTGAGGCCTGTGACTGTGGGTAACTGGTGCGCATGCACAGTGGACAGTGGACACACGGTGTCACGTGGTTCAGTCCGTGACCAGACAGTGCATTGGTAGTATTGTATGGGTTGGAGCCCATGTGGGTATATGTATGAGGTACACAAGTGTGGGTGGAGTTGTGCTTGGTGCGTGACTCATTGAGAGTATTGTGTGCTTGTGCTGAGTTGCTTCAGGGGCTAGTGCGTAGTCAGGAACCTCCAGTTGCGCTCAGATCGCACTGTCCGTTGCTAGTTCTGTGGTGGTAGGGGTACCCTATGTCTAAACACACCCGAGCCAATCCGCAGTACGACCCCGATAGTGTCATGGATCCACAGGCCCCTACGGCGGATACCAAACCTAAGGTTAGTGACCAGGATGCGGGGGTGGATCAAGAACAGGGGACGGGGGCTTATGCAAAGTTTGCCAAGTTGGGAGCGGCGATGGGTTTAGCTGGGGGAGACCTCGCCAAGTTCGTCACAGACTCAGTACGTAATGAGGGTGAGAAGACGGCGAGAGAAGCAGAATTAGAGCTCCGGATGGAGGAGAAAGTGAGGCAGAAGATGAAGGATGAGAGGGAGCTAGAAATGCAGCGGACGCAGATTGAAGAGAAGAAGGCTGCTAGGCAGAGGGAGCTAGAGATGCAGCAGAGGAAGATAGAAGAGGAGAAAGCTGATAGACAGAGGGAGCTAGAAATGAAGCAGAAGAAGATCGAAGAGGAGAAAGTGAGGCAGAAGATGAAGGATGAGAGGGAGCTAGAAATGCAGCGGACGCAGATTGAAGAGAAGAAGGCTGCTAGGCAGAGGGAGCTAGAGATGAAGCAGAAGAAGATAGAAGAGGAGAAAGCTGCTAGGCAGAGGGAACTAGAGGTGAAGCAGAAGAAGATCGAAGATGAGAAAGCAGCGAGACAGCTGGAACTGGAACTGCAGAGGAAGAAGATGGAGGAAGAAAGGGCAATAAGGGAAATAGAAGCTCAAGCACGGCAAGCCGAGTTAGATCTCAAGAGACGAAGGGATGAAGCCGAGTTAGAGGCAAGAGAGCGAGAGCTAATCATACAAGAGAGACAGGCCTTAGATGAAGCAGCGCATAGGAAACGCTTGATTGAGGTGGAGGAAACGAAGCATGTCCACCTTGAGCCGTTAGGAGAGAACGACGACGTGGACGCTTTCATCGCCCAATTTGAGCGTGTAGCCCAGATGTGCAAGTGGAGCAAGACCTCATGGCCCACACGTCTGATGTCTCTGCTGAGAGGAAAGGCTAGAGAAGCGGTGATGCGGTTAAGTGCGGATGAGTTAGGCGACTATGATCAGATAAAGGGCGCCCTGTTAAGCCACTTCAGGCTAGATGCTGAGGCCTACCGGGAAAAGTTCAGGAGCATCAAGAAGGACGCTGCTGAGACTTTCGGCCAGATGCTGGGAAGGATGAAGCGGTGGTTTTCCCTCTGGTGTGCGGCAGCGGGCAAGGATGAGTGTGGCAGAGGACGTAAAGGATCTGCTGTTCCAGGAACAGTTTTATCAGCTATTGTCTCCAGAGTTCACAACTGAGGTGCGGAAGACATGCCCGAAAACTGTGGAACAACTTGCAACGGAAGCTACTGTTTTGGCAGAGGCCAAAAGACTGGGGAGGAAGGCGAGGCAAGACCGAACAGTTAACCAGCCCAACCTGGGTAATACACGTGAAACAGCAGGGAGCCAGCCCACAGGGAGGTCCCAACAAAGTGATGGTGCACTACAGCAGCTGAACAGGAGATCAGAAGGGCCTAGATCGACCATAGTTTGTTTCAACTGCAAGAAGCCAGGCCACATCGCTAGGAAATGCCCTGAGCCCCATTCTGTTGGAGCTGTTCATTGTTGTGACCAGCCCCAAGCTCGAGTAGTCCCTACGTTGTGTCGCCCATGCGCTGAGCAGCGGTACGAGCCTGCGTGCATTGTAGAAGTTAACGGGTCTCCGGCCAATGGATTACGGGACACTGGTGCCGGACACACCGTAGTGGCCAAGTGGTTAGTACCGGCAGATGCGTACACAGGAGAGATAGTCCCAGTAGTGTTGGCTGAATCCAGATGTAGGTCTGTGTTGCCTGTGGCGGTAGTAGAGTTGAAGTCACCATTCATCGCAGGGAAATTGGAGGTTTTGGTCATGAATAGCCCTGTGCAGGAAGTCCTGATCGGAAACTTCGCAAAGAGAGTAGGAGATCCTGGTTGGACACGTGTGCCTGTATACGCAGACCCGGCGTTGGTAGGGGCAGTGCAGACACGCGCGCAGAGAGCCAGGGAGCAGCAAGAACCTGTACCACTGCCCGTCGAGGAATGTATTCTGAACACCTCTACCCAGCAGTTAATTCAGATGCAGGACCAGGATGAAACCTTGAGGAAGGCTCGGAGTGCGTGTGAAGCAGGGACGCACTTCCACACCAAGTTTGGACGAGTTGAGTACGCGCGGAAGTCTGGTGTACTGGTTCGGCGGTTTGAGGGTCCCA
Organism: Conus canariensis; assembly: GCA_033310375.1. NCBI lineage: Eukaryota > Metazoa > Mollusca > Gastropoda > Neogastropoda > Conidae > Conus > Conus canariensis. The sequence goes on along the minus strand of JAMYXO010004811.1, from coordinate 4,102 downwards.
AGGACGTAGCGAGTCAGATCTGCGTCCCAGCAGAACTACGGACCACGGTGATGAAGCTAGGCCACGACGTACCCATGTCTGGACACTTAGGTACCACCCGAACCAAGGAGCGAGTTGGTCGCCATTTTTATTGGCCAGGCATGCATGCTGACATTCGTCGGTACTGCCAGTCATGCTTCCAGTGTCAGCGTACTGTGGACAAGGGAAGAGTCTCAAGAGTTCCCCTTGTAAGGATGCCACTGATGCGCAGGCCCATGCAGATACTGAGAGATCGGTGGTTGCAACCCGAGAGGCAAGAGCTCTGCACAGCTACAGAGTACGTCGTCAACCTAAGGAACAAAATAGCTAAGACGTGTGAGTTGGCAAAGAAGAACTTGGCAACAGCAGCTTGCACGTACAAGCGACATTTTCATTTGAGGACGAAACCCAGGAAGGTAGCTGTGGGGTCTACAGTACTAGTGGGAGGATCACAAGGTAGGCACTGCAGCTGCAGCCATTTCAGTTTACGGTGCAGGCAGTGTCTGGGAAGGACAATGTGGCGGCAGACTTCTTGAGTCGCTTGCCGTAGAGAGAGAGAGAGAGAGAGAGAGAGAGAGAGAGAGAGAGAGAGAGAGAGAGTGGGGGAGAGAAAGAGAGAGAGAGAGAACCTTAAGTTCCATTTACGTGAGTCATTAGAGGTTGACATTATTGAAGCTATGCATGTGTCATGGGAAGAGAATGACGTAGCATGTGTTACTGAGGGTGTGGTGTTTGTAGCACGTGTCGCACAGCGGTCGTGCATAGCCAGAGCAGCGTCAGTTATGAAATTTATATGTAGTGCGTAGTGTAACGGCTGCCTGTAAGTGCCTGCATTAAGGTCATATGTGGCAGCGTTAGACCAGGTTGATTAATGTAACCTGTGATTGTTGATGTATTTAAAAGTTGATGCTGTTGTGATGGAAGTTTTGGAGTGCATCAAAAGTAACAATAGGACAGAATGAGTGATGGGAAATTGGATTCTCATAGGTAGGGTGTGGCTAAAACGCCGATCGAGTGAGAAGTTGTTTGTTTTAACCTGTAGTTAAAACTTAGGCAGGGGGGTGTGTCACCGATCGGCGGTACTAAATCAGTATGTCCATGTGTTTAAGAGTAGTGGTGGTTCAAGATAGAGAGCGTGTGCGAGTATGCGTGCGTATGTGTGTGTATGTGTGTGTGTGTGTGTGTGTGTGTGTGTGTGTGTGTGTGTGTGTGTGTGCACGTGCGCGCGCGGGTAAGACTGGGGTTTAGTTAGCTGGGGTTAGGCTAAGTTCCTCAGGGTTAGGTAGTAAGGTTAGGCTAGGTAGGGGGCAGGTGAAGTAGGACATACAGTATTTTTGCCTTCCAGTCTTCATTTATTGAGGGAGTGGTAGGAGGAAGTTGGTTTCATTCCCGATTGTTACCCTTTTGTTACTTTGGTTCTATACCAGAGAAGGCGGGGCAGGATATCGGCTGTTGTTGTGTTGTCAAGTCTGTGAGTAGTTGTGGTAAATTGTCGTGTTGTTGCACGAGCAATAACTAGTCCGTTGGTCAGGCGTGTCAGCTCTGCGGAGGGATACACTTCTCTGACCAATCGTTGTTTTGTGTGGTGAGTAGAGTTCGCTTGATTCCGACCAGGGCGGAATGTGTTGGGGTAGCTTCACTTCGGTCCCTGGTGTTCGTCGGAGTGGACGTACTCCTTGTAGGTGCGGCGGCAGCGCCGGTAGTTTTGAAGAGTGACTTCGGGTCATAGTTAGTGCCAGGTCCTCGTCGGGTTTGGGTGCCCTTGGTCTGTGCTGAGTCGGTGTCGTCCTTGTTGGCAGCCACTGTCAGCCAGTTGCAGAACTGGTGTGGTTGATCGTCTGTATGTCCAGGTTGGTGATCTGTTAGGTTCGTTGTGTTGTAGTTCGTCGTGTTGTCTTGTATTATGGCGAGTTGTACTGTAGTTGTCTCATGTTGCGATTAGTTGTATTATGTTCGTTGCGTATACTGGTTGTCTGGTATGATGTCGTCTTGTGTTCTCTAAAGGCAGGTGAAGACAGTGCTTCTCTGGGTCCTCCCCAGCACGTTCGGGTGTTTCTTTTTCTTCTATTATGTTCGTTGCGTATACTGGTTGTCTGGTATGATGTCGTCTTGGTTCCGTGATTGAAATTTGTTGTCAGCCGGTTTGAGTTGTCACTCTTTCCTGTATATTTTTGTAAGTAATGTACATAGTGGTTCCTGAGTTCGATTTTCTCAGGACAGTTTGGATAGACAATGTGGGTTCGATATAATAACCGTTGATGGGCGGTGATGTAGATATTGTTTGTGGTTAGTATGTTAATTTCCGTGTGTTCAATGAGAAGGTAATACGAAGTTGCTTTTTGTTGAGGATCATAATATGAGTCAGGTGCGGATGTGTCTGCGTGAATCATAAAGGGATTGTGCTCAATTTCAGTCGTAAATAGTAATAGTTCGTTGAAATTGATTTACGATTTCGCAGTTGACCTGCACAGCATTGGAATCGGTTAACTGTGTAGTAAGGCCAAGGCCAATTTGTGGTCGAGTGGTTTATACTGGGGTACGGTCGTAACCATTCAACTTATATTGGTGTCTTTTCACTTTCGTTACGAGTCGGGGTTCTCGACGCGGGTGTCGTGCGCGTGCGGACTGTATCTGTGACGTTCGCATTTGGTACAGGATAGTGAGTCCATAGGGTAGAAGTTTTTATAATACAAGTGACAGTCGTCACACATGCAGGGATGTATGTGTTTGTGACAGAACGGGGTTGGAGAAAGATGTCTTAGGTTGTGGGGAGACAGTCCCATTATGAAATTTAGTAGTCGGAAAGAAGGGAAAGGTAAAGTTTAAGACGAGTAGCTTAGCAGTCGATAGGATAAAAACGGATGATGTGCAGCATGTAATATTGTATGAAGTGTGGTTGTGTTGACATGACAAGGATTAACCACTGGGTTATCTGACAAGAGATGACATGAGAGTGAGGTGCTGGATGGAAGTTGTAACTGACAGCGCAAAGAGGGGTAATAATGTGAAGGATTGTGGCTGCGAGCCGATTCTCTTGTGTGAACATGCTGGAACTGTAAACCGATGAAATTGATAAGTTTTTTCTCTGAGAGATGTGTATTACTACTGGTTATTGTGTGGAGACGTTTCCTTGTGAAATTGCCCATTTCCTAGATTATTTAGTATGTCCTAAGGGGACCCGTGAAGTCCGCATTGGGATCGCTTAGTTTTCTTTTCTTTTCCGAGATTTGGGTGTGATTCATAATTTCAGATGTAATAGCGTGGTTTGGCTCAGAGAGAATATTGTTTTACTGCTGTTGTAAGGGTTGGCAGGAAATGGGTCTGATAACCCCAAAGTGAGTAATGGGTTGGGGGATGTGTTCGAAATTCAAGGGGTCGCTCTCATGCCCGAGTGGGAAGTAGGCAAGGGAGATGGAGAGTTAAAGCTTTACCAAGTAGCCTGTGTGCCTTGATGACTCGGGTAGTAGCAACACTACAGTAGTGGCCTCCAGTTGTGTCAGCAGGTATCCTGTTCCGTCCTGAGGCTGGGGCCAGATCACCGCAGTCTACTGCCGCGTGCCGGCAGGTGAGCGGCGCTTTCCAGTGCCTGTTGTTTTTCCGGGAGAGGGAGACCACCCAGGCCGTCTGCCTTCTGTGGGGCAGCTCTCCTCCGGCTACCGGTGCTCTTCCGGGAGTTCTCCGGCACTGGTTCCTCGTCCCGGTTTAGGCGTCCTGTGAGAGGGCGCTGCACCAGGCCTTTTTCCACCCTTGGTGTCCGGTGGGGCCTTCAGAGGAGGCGTCCTACGAGCCCCGGACCCGTCGAGAGGGCGTCTGGTGTGTGTGCGTTGGGTGTCGTGCCCATTGCGGGGAGGAGTCAGACCGCGGAGGAAGCCACGGTCAGCGCCAGGGTGCAGAGTCTTCGGGGAGGGTGTCGGCCCGCGGAGGAGCCACGGACAGCGCCGGGGTGCAGAGTCTTCCGGGGAGGTGTCAGCCTGTGAGGGGCCCCGTACAGCGCCGAGGACTGGAGCTTTCCGGGCCGGGATGGGTTGTCCCATGTTTGTGATAGAAGGGGTGTAGCGTTAGGCAGTAGGGTTAGGGGTGTTAG
>JAMYXO010004810.1:0-16717 GCA_033310375.1 Conus canariensis | reverse complement strand
ATTACTTTTTTTTTTTAAAAACTGCGGATAAAACTACTTATTTAGAGACAAAATACAAAAATAATGAAAATAACTAAAAAATTGTTGGAAATTTTTTCTAATGTTGTAGCAGGAAAACAAAAAAGACTGTTTAGCGGTTGTCTTTATTTTTCCTTTTGTCTGCCTGTCCCCAAGATTGTGGAGAGGGATTTTGTCCAGTACAAAAATGTCACCCATTACAAAACGCCTGATGTCTTTGTTCGTACACTGCAATACAAATGTCACCCAGGTTACGTTCTGTACTCACAGGTCACAAAAATCTTTTCATGTTTATGTAGAAAAAAAAGTCACCATTTGGAGTGTTGGTTTTAAATCGAGTCTGGGGGGGTCATTGTATTATTTGATTTAGCGTACAAAGTGCTTTGGGGAATGGGGAGTGTACCTAAAAAGTCTCCTTTTATATATTTAGTTCAACATTTTTGAGGGGGAACGGGGCGGGGGGGGGGGGGGGGGGGTGGAGAGACAGAGAGGGGGACAGAGAGAGAGAGGCGACGGGGCAGTCAGACAGAGAAAGTTTAGAAAAGTGCCAACAAGCTTGAAGGTTGGTATACATTCCCAAAAAGGCAAATATCCCGGACCACTCGATTCAGAGAAAAAAAAGGAATATTAATTTTTAAGAAAAAAAAATCCAGTACCTTCCCCTATTGGGGCAATACCAGAATCATTGTCATCACTGCGTCATCATCATCAACATCTCGTTGTACTGAGGAAAAGGTCCTCGGGGCCGTAAATCAAATTTAACGTGGGGGTGTGTAAAGAGTAATCTAGCCTACTTGTTTACACAAAAGAACCCCCCGCTGCCTTTTCCCCCACCATCAACTCGAAAAGCAAAACCGTAACCGTTTTTGAAAACGGCGCGATCTTGGGGAATTGTAGGGCTTTGGTGGGGTTTTCTATATCGTTGTACTTTAAATTCTACACCGTATCACACCAACACCACACACAACACACACCACACACAACCCCACAAAAAAACCGGTCAAGACCTGAATCAAAAAAAACACACACACACACACACACACACACACACACACACACACACCACACACACACGCACACACGCACGACGAACGGGCCCCCACGCACGCACCCCCCACAGTCAGACGCGAAACCCCCCAAAAACCTTTAATAAAACCCCAGAAATGCGGGCATTACCTTTCCAGGGGATCGTGAAAGGGGCATGTATGCAAGTGTGTATGTTTTTTGTATGCTATTTAGGGGCCCCCGCGCGCGCCCCCGTGGTGTGTGCGTGTGTTGTGTGTGTGCACGGGGGGCTTGCTGCGTGCGTGCGTGCGTGGGGGTTGTGTGTGTGTTGTGGTGTGTGTCATGTACGTGTTTTTTGGGGTTTTTATGGTTAACAGGATGAACGATCCAATGGGTGGTTGCGTTCTTACCACCGTCTGTTTCCCGGACAATGTCAAATTTTTCCTCCGTCGATTATAATCTTTGATGGGAAGGAAAGTTTAACAAATAATAAAAAAATAATACCCTCCACCGACAGTTTGTCTTCTAGCCAGTGACAATTGGTAATTGCTGTTCGGCATGTGCCCTGAGGGGGTGCATGCGTGTGTGTGTGTGTGTGTGGGGGGGGGGTGCGTGGTATGCATGCGTGTGGCGCGCGCGGCGCGCGTGTGTGTGTGTTTGTGTGGTGCGAGCGCGCGCGCGAATGGGTTTTCTTTTGGCTCAAGCGTGTCCCCAAATGACACCCCAAATCAAAACCCTTCATTCCCCCCCGTCTGTCCCGGGTAAGACCCCCCACGTCCCCGCCCTTCATCCCCCCCTCACCCCCAACGAGACACCCCCCGTCACGCCCTACATCCGCCCCCCTCTCCTTAATATGACACCCCCGTCGCGCCCTTTATCCGCCCCATCTGCGCTAAATACACCCCCCCAGTCCACGCCCTTCTCCGCCCCCCCTGCCTTAGTACGACACCCCCCAGCACGCCCTTCTTTCCGCCCCCCTCTCCCCCAAAAGGGGACCCCCAATGTAAACCCCTTCAAAAACCCCCCCTCTCCTAAAAAGGGAAAACCAAATGCACCCCTTAAACACCCCCTCCCCCCCCCAAAAGAAAACCAATGTAAGGGCCCACATCCCCCCCTCTGCCTCAATAAACCCCAAATGCCCGCCCTTCATCCCCCCCCTTTCTCCCCCAAAAACCCAATGTAACGCCCTTCATCCCCCCCTCTGCCTCAATAAGACCCCAAAAGTCACCCCCTTTCACCCGCCCCCTCCCCCAAAAACCCCAAGTGCACGCCCTTCATCCCCCCCCTGCCCAAAAAGACCCAAATTTCCCGCCCTTCTTTCCGCCCCCCCCTCTTAAAAAAAGAACCCTTCTCCCCCCCCCCGCGACCCCAAATTTCCCACGCCCTTCTTTCCCCCCCCCGGCCTCAAAAAGAACACCAATGACACCCCTTTTTCCCGCCCGCCTCCCCCCCAAGAAACCCCAAATTTCCACCCCCCTTCTCCCCCCCTTTTTCGGGCCTAAATAAGACCCCAAATGACACGCCCTTCATCCGCCCCCTCCCCCCAAGAAGACACCAATGTCACGCCCTTCTTCCGGGGGCCCCCCCTCTGCCTCAATAAGAAAACCAATGACACCCCCTTCTTTGCCCCCTCTCCCCAAAAATAAAGGACCCCAAAGTCACCCCTTTTCATTGGGCCCCTCCCCCCGAATAAAAAACCAATGTCACGACCCTTCATCCCCCCATCTCCCTCAATAAACACCATTTGTCACCCTTTCATTCCTCCCCTTCTGCCTCAATAAGAAAACCACTGTCCCCGCCCTTCATCCCCCCCACTGGGCCCCTAAATATGACCCCACTGCCCACGCCCCATAAAATGGGCCCCTCTCCCCTCAGTAAGACAAAAATTTGTCACGCCCTTCATCCGCCCCCCCCCTGCCACAAAAAGAAAACCCAATGTCAGGCCCTTCTTTCCCGGCCCCCTCTGCCTCATAAGACACCAATGCCAGGGCCCTTCTTTCCCGGCCCCCTCCCTCAATAAAAACACCATTTTCACCCCCATCATTCACCCTCTTCCCAATAAGACAACAAGGGTCACGCCCTTCATCCGCCCCTCTGCCTCAATAAGACACCAATGACACGCCCTTCATCCGCCCCCTCTCCGCCAAGAAGACACTAGTGTGACGCCCTTCATACGCCCCTTCTGCCTCAATAAGACACCACTGTCACGCCCTTCATTAAGCCCCTGTGCCTCAATAAGACATCAATGTCACGCCCTTCATTCGCCCCTCTCCCCCAATAAGACACCACTGTCACGCCCTTCATTAAGCCCCTCTGCCTCAATAAGACACCATGTCACGCCCTTCAACCGCCCCCTCTGCCTCAATAAGACACGACTGTCACGCCCTTCATCAGCCCCTCTGCCTCAATAAGACACCACTGTCACGCCCTTCATCAGCCCCTCTGCCCCAATAAGACACCAATGTCACGCCTTTCATTCGGCCCCTCTGCTTCAATAAGACACCAGTGTCACGCCCTTCATTCGCCCCTCTGCTTCAATAAGACACCAATGTCACGCCATTCATCAGCCCCTCTGCTTCAATAAGACACCAGTGTCACGCCCTTCATCAGCCCCTCTGCTTCAATAAGACACCAATGTCACGCCCTTCATTCGGCCCCTCTGCTTCAATAAGACACCAGTGTCACGCCCTTCATTCAGCCCCTCTGCTTCAATAAGACACCAGTGTCACGCCCTTCATTCGGCCCCTCTGCTTCAATAAGACACCAGTGTCACGCCCTTCATCAGCCCCTCTGCCCCAATAAGACACCAATGTCACGCCCTTCATCAGCCCCTCTGCCCCAATAAGACACCAGTGTCACGCCCTTCATTCGGCCCCTCTGCTTCAATAAGACACCAGTGTCACGCCCTTCATCAGCCCTCTGCTTCAATAAGACACCAGTGTCACGCCTTTCATTCGGCCCCTCGGCCTCGATAAGACACCACTGTCACGCCCTTCATTCCGCACCTCTTCCTCAATAAGACACCAGTGTCACGCCCTTCATCTGCCCCCTCTGCCACAATAAGACACCAATGTCACGCCCTTCATCTGCCCCCTCTGCCACAATAAGACACCAATGTCACGCCCTTCATTCAGCCCCTCTGCCACAATAAGACACCAATGTCACGCCCTTCATCTGCCCCCTCTGCCACAATAAGACACCAATGTCACGCCCTTCATTCGGCCCCTCTGCCTCGATAAGACACCAGTGTCACGCCCTTCTTTCGGCACCTCTGCCACAATAAGACACCAGTGTCACGCCCTTCATTCGGCCCCTCTACCTCAATAAGACACCACTTTCACGCCCATCATTCGGTTCTCTCCCTCAATAAGACAACAATGTCACGCCCTTCATCCGCCCCTCTGCCTCAATAAGACACCAATGACACGCCCTTCATCCGCCCCCTCTCCCCAAGAAAACACTAGTGTGACGCCCTTCATACGCCCCTTCTGCCACAATAAGACACCAATGTCACGCCCTTCATTCGCCCCCTCTGCCACAATAAGACACCAATGTCACGCCCTTCATCCGCCCCCTCTCCCCAATAAGACACCAATGTCACGCCCTTCATTCGCCTCTCTCCCCCAATAAGACACCAATGTCACGCCCTTCATTCGCCCCCTCTGCCACAATAAGACAACAATGTCACGCCCTTCATCAGCCCCCTCTGCCTCAATAAGACACCAGTGCCACGCTCTTCATCCGCCCCTCTGCCTCAATCAGACACCAATGACACGCCCTTCATTCCGCCCCTCTGCCTCAATAAGACACCAATGCCACGCCCTTCATCCGCCCCTCTGCCTCAATAAGACACCAATGACACGCCCTTCATTCCGCCCCCTCTGCCTCAATAAGACACCAGTGCCACGCCCTTCATCCGCCCCTCTGCCTCAATAAGACACCAATGTCACGCCCTTCATCCGCCCACTCTGCCTCAATAAGACACCAGTGTCACGCCCTTCATCCGCCCCTCTGCCGCAATAAGACACCACTGTCACGCCCTTCATCCGCCCACTCTGCCTCAATAAGACACCAATGACACGCCCTTCATCCGCCCCCTCTCCGCAAGAAGACACCAATGTCACGCCCTTCATCCGCCCCTTCTGCCTCAATAAGACACCAGTGTCACGCCCTTCATTCTCCCCCTCTCCCCAATAAGACACCAATGTCACGCCCTTCATCCGCCCCTTCTGCCTCAATAAGACACCAGTGTCACGCCCTTCATTCTCCCCCTCTCCCCCAATAAGACACCAATGTCACGCCCTTCATCCGCCCCTTCTGCCTCAATAAGACACCAATGTCACGCCCTTCATCCGCCCCCTCTGCCTCAATAAGACACCACTGTCACGCCCTTCATCCGGCCCCTCTGACTCAATAAGACACCACTGTCACGCCCTTCTTCCGCCCCCTCTGCCTCAATAAGACACCAGTGTCACGCCCTTCATCAGCCCCCTCTAACTCAATCAGACACCAGTGTCACGCCCTTCATCAGCCCCCTCTCCCCAATAAGACACCAATGTCAGGCCATTCATCAGCCCCCTCTGCCTCAATAAGACACCAGTGTCACGCCCTTCATCAGCCCCCTCTCCCCCAATAAGACACCAATGTCACGCCCTTCATCCGCCCCTCTCCATCAATAAGACACCAATGTCAGGCCCTTCATCAGCCCCCTCTGCCTCAATAAGACACCAGTGTCACGCCCTTCATCCGCCCCCTCTGCCTCAATATGACACGAATGCCACGCCCTTCATCCGCCCCCTCTGCCTCAATAAGACACCAATGCCACGCCCTTCATTCGGCCCCTCTGCCTCAATAAGACACCAATGTCACGCCCTTCATTCGCCCCCTCTGCTTCAATAAGACACCAATGTCACGCCCTTCATCAGCCCCTCTGCCACAATAAGACACCAATGTCACGCCCTTCATCAGCCCCTCTGCTTCAATAAGACACCAATGTCACGCCCTTCATCAGCCCCTCTGCTTCAATAAGACACCAGTGTCACGCCCTTCATTCAGCCCCTCTGCTTCAATAAGACACCAGTGTCACGCCCTTCATTCGCCCCCTCTGCTTCAATAAGACACCAATGTCACGCCCTTCATTCGGCCCCTCTGCTTCAATAAGACACCACTGTCACGCCCTTCATTCGGCCCCTCTGCCTCGATAAGACACCACTGTCACGCCCTTCATTCCGCACCTCTTCCTCAATAAGACACCAGTGTCACGCCCTTCATCTGCCCCCTCTGCCACAATAAGACACCAATGTCACGCCCTTCATCTGCCCCCTCTGCCACAATAAGACACCAATGTCACGCCCTTCATTCAGCCCCTCTGCCACAATAAGACACCAATGTCACGCCCTTCATCTGCCCCCTCTGCCACAATAAGACACCAATGTCACGCCCTTCATTCGGCCCCTCTGCCTCGATAAGACACCAGTGTCACGCCCTTCTTTCGGCACCTCTGCCACAATAAGACACCAGTGTCACGCCCTTCATTCGGCCCCTCTACCTCAATAAGACACCACTTTCACGCCCATCATTCGATTTCTCTCCTCAATAAGACAACAATGTCACGCCCTTCATCCGCCCCTCTGCCTCAATAAGACACCAATGACACGCCCTTCATCCGCCCCCTCTCCCCCAAGAAGACACTAGTGTGACGCCCTTCATCCGCCCCTCTGCCGGAATAAGACACCACTGTCACGCCCTTCATCCGCCCACTCTGCCTCAATAAGACACCAATGACACGCCCTTCATCCGCCCCCTCTCCCCCAAGAAGACACCAATGTCACGCCCTTCATCCGCCCCTTCTGCCTCAATAAGACACCAGTGTCACGCCCTTCATTCGCCCCCTCTCCCCCAAGAAGACACCAATGTCACGCCCTTCATCCGCCCCTTCTGCCTCAATAAGACACCAATGTCACGCCCTTCATCCGCCCCTCTGCCTCAATAAGACACCACTGTCACGCCCTTCATCCGGCCCCTCTGCCTCAAGAAGACACCACTGTCACGCCCTTCTTCCGCCCCCTCTGCCTCAATAAGACACCAGTGTCACGCCCTTCATCAGCCCCCTCTAACTCAATCAGACACCAGTGTCACGCCCTTCATCAGCCCCCTCTCCCCCAATAAGACACCAATGTCACGCCCTTCATCAGCCCCCTCTGCCTCAATAAGACACCAGTGTCACGCCCTTCATCAGCCCCCTCTCCCCCAATAAGACACCAATGTCACGCCCTTCATCCGCCCCCTCTGCCTCAATAAGACACCAATGTCAGGCCCTTCATCAGCCCCCTCTGCCTCAATAAGACACCAGTGTCACGCCCTTCATCCGCCCCCTCTGCCTCAATATGACACGAATGCCACGCCCTTCATCCGCCCCCTCTGCCTCAATAAGACACCAATGCCACGCCCTTCATCCGCCCCCTCTGCCTCAATAAGACACCAATGACACGCCCTTCATCCGCCCCCTCTGCCGCAATAAGACACCAATGTCACGCCCTTCATCCGCCCACTCTGCCTAAATAAGACACCAATGACACGCCCTTCATCCGCCCCTCTCCCCAAGAAGACACCAATGTCACGCCCTTCATACGCCCCTCTGCCTCAATAAGACACCAATGACACGCCCTTCATCAGCCCGCTCTCCCCCAAGAAGACACCAATGTCACGCCCTTCATACGCCACCTCTGCCTCAATAAGACACCAATGACACGACCTTCATCCGCCCGCTCTCCCCAAGAAGACACCAATGTAACGCCCCTCATCCCCCCCTCTGCCTCAATAAGACACCAATGTCACGCCCTTCATCCGCCCGCTCTCCCCCAAGAAGACACCAATGTCACGCCCTTCATCCCCCCCTCTGCCTCAATAAGACACCAATGACACGCCCTTCATCCGCCCGCTCTCCCCCAAGAAGACACCAATGTCACGCCCTTCATCCCCCCCTCTGCCTCAATAAGACACCAATGACACGCCCTTCATCCGCCCGCTCTCCCCAAGAAGACACCAATGTCACGCCCTTCATCGCCCCCTCTGCCTCAATAAGACACCAATGACACGCCCTTCATCCGCCCGCTCTCCCCAAGAAGACACCAATGTCACGCCCTTCATCCCCCCCTCTGCCTCAATAAGACACCAATGACACGCCCTTCATTAAGCCCCTCTGCCTCAATAAGACACCAATGTCACGCCTTTCATTCGACCCCCTCCCCGAATAAGACACCAATGTCACGCCCTTCATCCGCCCACTCTGCCTCAATAAGACACCACTGTCACGCCTTTCATTCTCCCCTTCTGCCTCAATAAGACACCACTGTCACGCCCTTCATCCGCCCACTCGGCCTCAATATGACACCACTGTCACGCCCATCAATCGGCCCCTCTGCCTCAGTAAGACAACAATGTCACGCCCTGCATCCGCCCCCTCTGCCACAATAAGACACCAATGTCATGCCCTTCATTCGGCCCCTCTGCCTCGATAAGACACCAATGTCACGCCCTTCTTTCGGCCCCTCTACCTCAATAAGACACCACTTTCACGCCCATCATTCGGCCCCTCTTCCTCAATAAGACAACAATGTCACGCCCTTCATCCGCCCCTCTGCCTCAATAAGACACCAATGACACGCCCTTCATCCGCCCCCTCTCCGCCAAGAAGACACTAGTGTGACGCCCTTCATACGCCCCTTCTGCCTCAATAAGACACCACTGTCACGCCCTTCATTAAGCCCCTGTGCCTCAATAAGACATCAATGTCACGCCCTTCATTCGCCCCCTCTCCCCCAATAACACACCACTGTCATGCCCTTCATTAAGCCCCTGTGCCTCAATAAGACACAAGTGTCACGCCCTTCAACCGCCCCCTCTGCCTCAATAAGACACCACTGTCACGCCCTTCATCAGCCCCTCTGCCTCAATAAGACACCAACGTCACGCCCTTCATCCGCCCCCTCTGCCTCAATAAGACACCAACGCCACCCGCCCCGTCTGCCTCAATAAGAGACCAATGTCACCCGCCCCCTCTGCTTCAATAAGTCACTCATGTCACGCCATTCATCTGCCCCCTCTGCTCCAATACGCCAAGCATGTCACGCCCTTCACCTGCCCCCTCTGCTCCAATAAGTCACTCATGTCACGCCATTCATCTGCCCCCTCTGCTCCAATACGCCAAGCACGTCACGCCCTTCACCTGCCCCCTCTGCTCCAATAAGTCACTCATGTCACGCCATTCATCTGCCCCCTCTGCTCCAATACGTCAACCACGTCACGCCCTTCATCCGCCTCCTCTGCCCAAATACGTCAACCACGTCACGCCCTTCACCTGCCCATCCACGTTATGCCTTTCATCCGCCCCCACTGCCAAAATAAGACACGCATGTCACCCCTTCATCCATCCTCTCTGCCCGGATAAAACACCCACGTCACGCGCTTCACCTGCCCCCTCTGCTCCAGTAAGACACCCATGTCACGCCCTTTATCCACGCCCTGATTGCCCCCAATACGCCGACACCGTCACGCCCTTCATCCACGCCCTCTCTGCTCCAAATGGCCCGCCATATGTGACGCCCATCATCTGCCCCACCAAGACACCCACGTTATGCCCTTCAACTACGCCCTCTGCCCCTATACACCTACTTTGTCAAGCCCTTCACCCACGCCCCTTCTGCCCCACTACGCCCATCCATGTCACGCTTTATATTCGCCAACCCCCCCCCCCCCTTCCAGTATGCCCACCTACGTCAGGCCCTGTATCCTCGTCCCTTTTCTCCACCTTAGGCCCTTAAATCTGTGCAACCTGTGACCCCACCCATGACACGCCTTCCCTACCCTAACCCCTACTCTAAATTCCGCGCCTTCCATAATCAGACCAATGTCACGCTCTGAACCTCCCCCCCCCCCCCCCCCCTTTTTTTTTTTTTTTCTCCACACAGGTCTGGCGCAGTTTTTCGTGGCTTCCATATTCCCATTCATGTCCCGCCCTGAATTCTATGCGCCCCCACTCTCCTCCCCTCCCCCAACCTAATCCGCGGCCTCTACCACCACCTTATGTCAAGCGTTGTAATCCAAGCTCCCTGTACTCCCCACCCATGTCACGACCTGCATCCACAACTGCCGTACTCCCCACCTATGTCACACGCTGTGTTCCCGTCCTTTATACCCGCAGCCATGTTGTACGCTGCATCCGTAACCCCGTACCCGTGGCATACCCTGCATCCACACCCCAAGTATCCCCGACAACGTCACACCCTGTACTCGCTTCTCCACGCCCCCCTTCCTCGTACGCCCATCCTGATCACGAACGGCATCCACGCCTCGTGTACCCTCACCCATGTCACGCCCTGCGTCTGTGCCTCATTGTATGCCCGCCGGCCGACTGAACGAATGAACGACTGATGAATGAATGACTAACGGACCGACTGAACGAATGAATGACTGAACGACCAAATGAACGAATGACTGAACGACCGACTGACTGAACGACCGACTGACCAACTGAATGACTGAACGACCGACTGATTGAACGGAATGAATGACTGAATGACCGACTGAACGAAAGAATAACTGAACGACCGACTCAACGACTGACTGACGACCGACCGAACAATTGTATGAACGAATCACTGAGCGACCACCTGATCGACTGAACGAATGAATAATTGAACGACCGACTGACCGACTCAACGAAAGCCTGACTGAACGACCGACTGACTGAACGAATGAATGACTGAACGAACGACCAGCCGAACAAATTTACGAACGAATGACAGAACGACCGACTGACCGTATGAATGACTAAACGACCGACAGACCGAATAAAATGACATAACGATCGACTGAACGAATAAATTGACAAAACGATCGACTGATCAACTGAACGAATGACGAACTGAACGACCAAGTGATCGAAAGAATGAATGAACGACCGACTGCTCGATTGAACGAATGACTGACTGAATGACCAACTGATCGACTGCACAGATGATCGACCGACTGGATGACTGAACGATCGATTGACCAACCGACCGAATAAGTGACTGAACGACGGACTGGCCGACTTGAAAAATGACTGACGGAACGAGTGACAAACCAAACAAATATACGAACGAATGACTAAACGACAGGACAATGACTGACTAAACGATCGACTGAACGAATGAATGACTAAACGACCGACTGAACGACTGACTGAACAACCGACTGACCGACAGTACGAATGACTGACTGAACGAGCGACCGACCGACCGAACAAATTTACAAACGGCTGACTGAACGACCTATTGAACGAATGAACGAATAAATGACAGAGCGATCGACTGAACAAATGAATGACTGAACGAGCGAATAACCGACTGAACGAATGAATGACTGAACAATCGACTGAACAAATGAATTGATTGACCGACCAAATGAACGAATGAATGACTGAACGACCGATTGAGCAAATGAGTGACTGAACAACTGACTGACAGACGGTACGACTGACTGAGCGAGCGAGCGACCGAACAAATTTACGAACGAATTCGTGAACGACCGACTGACCGACTGGACAAAGAACGACGGAACGACAGACTGACTGAACGGCCGACTGAACGAATAAATGACTGAACAAGCGACCGACCGAACAAATGTACGAATGAATGACTGAGCGAGCAACTGATGGACTGAACGAATGACTGACTGAACAATCGACTGATCGACCGACCGAATGAATAACTTAACGACCGACTGAACGAATGACTTGAGGACTGAACGATCGACTGAACGACCGACTGAACGAGCGACCGAGCAAACGAATTTACAACCAAATGCCTTATTGAACGACTGCATAACTGAACGAGCGACAGAGCGACGGATCGATCGAACGAACGCACGAAAAAAAGAAAACAAAACCAAAACAACAAACGAACACATAAAAGGAGTGTACAAAAGAGAGAAAGGAATGTAGAAAAAAAGAACGAAAAAAAAAAGCCACAAATAGTGTTCCAAAAAACGAAAAGAACATAAACCATTGTAAAACAAACTTCTCTAAAACATCGCCGGGGTGGGGGAGTAGGGGGGGGGGGGGTGTTGTGTTGCGGGTAGAGGAAAAAAATTGTTTCAACTCTATGTACCATTAATAATCATGTAAAACAGTTAAACTGTAGAGATCAAAGCAAAAAAGATAAAACTTTTCCCCCCCCTTTTTTTAAAAACTTTTTCATGCAGATACATGACATTTACATACATATACATAAACTAGAAAAAAGAAAAAAAACCACCATACATACATACATATACAGATCACCAGATGAGAGTTTAAGATAGTACAACATGAGTCCAATTACATAATATAAGACGGGTGTAGATACATTAATGAACATATTCAAACCTTTTATGAATTTTTTTCACACGCACACACACACACACACACACACACACGCGCGCGAATCTGTACGCATCTGTACAAACATTTGGGATTGTTAAGTCTAAAAGGGAAAGTGAACCACAAAGACTTCAAAAGAAAAAGGTTAACCTATAACATAGTAGCATTGTATGATATATTATGATAGAAGCATAACTAGCCATAATCATTACACAAAATACACGAACATTTAGACATGGGAAAATAATGGTTTGTATGTCAGCCACTTTTCAAAAAAAGTTGTATAACATAAGCTTAAATATGCATTATGTTGCTCGATTTTATATCTATAGTTCAATTTTTTCAAAAAAGATGTTGTTTGTGGAAGGTTTCCTTCTAATTTGCATGTGTATACGTAATGTTTTGCTAGTAATATAATGAAATATAAAATATCATCAATATTGATAGTCACATCGAAGCCCAATAATATTAAGGATGCCGTTAATGTCATATTCTCTGCGTTGACACATTTTTCTTTAATTAAACCAGCAAGAGAATTCCAAAACTGTTGAACATAAGCACATTTCCAAAGCATATGGTCAATACTATCTTTACATAAACCACAAAAACTACATTTATCATTATCAGCCACTCCCATTTCTTTTAAGATAACATTAGTACCTAGACAGCTATGCAATATTCTCAGCTGAAACCATTTCAACTTTATGTCTTTAACTTCATGTACGTTCAAGAAGCATAATTTCCAGTTATGACGAACCGACATTTTCTGATCCCATTTGTCACAACATTTTGCTCGTAAATTATTATCAATCATAATATCATAGTATAATCTAGAGCCTTTATGAATGGCGAACAATTTCTTAAATGAGAGTGTTAAGTTAATACATTTATTGTTCTCAACAACAATATTAGATTTTCTTATGTAGTCAGTTATAGCTGACCTATAGCCGGCAAAAGTAAGAAAATTAATGTTTAGATTATACTTTTCCCTAAAACATCTATGAGACAGAAAATGTCCATTTTCATCAAAAAACTGAGCAAGATGAAAAACGTCTTTGTTATCCAGTATTTTAGACACAACATATTTTTTTCCTATTTGAAATCGGTTGTTGTAGCAAAAAGGCTCAGCAAGAAATTCAGCAGAGGTTTTTGGTGTACATTTGTAAAAAAAAAAAAAAGGTCTATAAGCATCAAAGACGTCCTTCCAAAAAAGGTTATATGAAGTAAATTTTGAAACTAATTCTGGGCCATATTTGTTCAAAATTGGAAACTTAGGGAAATTAGTAAGTAAAATATCTTTCCATTTATGGGCCGATTTTTCAGCCCTGCGAATCCAGGATAATTTAAGAGATGTGACGAATGTTCTTAAATCAGGAAGGCCAATACCACCATTTTTAACACTTTTGTGAGCTATTTTCCGACCGATTTTGTCCGGTTATTTATTCCAGACAAATTGATAACATACTTGTTGATAAGTTTGAAAAAAGACATCAGGAGGATTTGGCAGAAGTAACCACAGATGAGTCAGTTTTGACAGAATTATGGATTTTAAAATTGCAACTCTGCCAAGAGGCGTTATCTGGCGTTTTACCCATATCTTAAATAAGTACTTAACATCGGCTAGTCTTTCTGAATAATTAATATTTAAACAATCTTTCAAATCATTCGTAAACCATACACCAAGTATTCGAAATTTGGATGGATTCCAATCGAAGTCTAAATGCTCTAAATATTGGATTTTACAGTTTTTTCTACTTCCCAGCCATATTACACTTGACTTACCCAAATTCATACGAAGACCTGAGACCAAACCAAATCTATATAGAACATCAATACATGTTTCAAAAGACTTACGATCTCCTGCAAGCAGGAACTCTGTATCATCGGCGTACTGTGACAGTTTGTGTTCTACATCATTAATTGTAATTCCTTAGATATCAGGATTTTCCCTGACCATTATTGCTAGTATTTCTACACATAACACAAACAACTAGGGAGAAATTGGGTCCCCTTGTCTACAACCTCTTTTTTTCGTTAAACCAGTTTGAGACCTGACCGTTTACGATGACACACGACTTAATGTTTTTATAAAAAGTCCTTATCCATTTGCATATATCATTTTTAAAACCAAAACCATCTAGTACTTTAAACATAAATTCCCAATTTACCGAATCAAAAGCTTTTTCGAAATCGATATTTAATAACAACCCAGGTAAGTTATATTCATCCAAATAAGCAATAGTATCATAAATCAGTCGTAAATTATCACCAATATATCTGTTTTTTAATAAACCCTGTTTGGTCTTCGTTAACAATGTTTGGTAGTACTGATTTAATCCGATTTGCTATGCATGACGATCCAATTTTATATACAACATTTAAAAGTGAAATTGGTCTCCAGTTTTTTAAGTATTGTCTTGGTTTATCACCTTTGGGAATAGATGTAATAATTCCTTCTTTTTGTACACTGGTCAATTCCTCTTTTCTGAAACTTGCGTTTAAAGCTCTGACAACGAATATACCAATTTTAGTCCAGAAAACCTTTTAAAAAAATTCTGTGGTGAAACCGTCAGAGCCAGGGCTTTTATTATTACTCATGTTCTTGAGGACATACGTTGCTTCCTCTAAAGTAATCTCTCCCTCTAAATCGTTTGCTTCTGTTCCTTCTAGACAAGGGATGCTATTCACCAAGTTAGTTTTTTCACAATCCTGGACTTTTGTCTTCTGTATAGAGTGACTGGTAAAACTTCCGCACCTCTTGAAGGATATCTTTTTGATTTGTTAAAATGTTACCTTGTTCATCGATGATCTTAGCCATATTCTTACTGACAAAATGCCGCTTTTCTAAATTGCAAAAATAACTACTGACTTTCTCCCCTTCCGCTATCCATCTAGCTCGTGATCTTAATAATACTCCTATTTGTTAAGAGAGATAAAACTTTCTATTCGTAATATGATTACCACATCAAAGCGCACACACATTACAAAACATTTTTAAGAGGTAAAATAAGTAAATCAATCAATCAATCAATAAAGAAATATAATTGATCAAATAATCAATCAATTACTAAGTAACTGCCAAACCAGATAAATGAATAGATAAATGAAAGAACGAATGTTTTCTTTCCAAAGAGAGAAGAGAGAGATTTACACACACACACACGCGCGCGCGCGCGCGCGCTCGCGCGCGCGCACACACACAAAAATGCATACGCGCGCGCACACACACACACACCTACCTGACATGTTACTTGGACAACTGTTTCCATGACGTGAAGGGGTGTGTTGTGTGTGTGTGTGTGTGTGTGTGTGTGGAGAGAGAGAGAGAGAGAGTGTGTGTGTGTGTGTGTGTGTGCGTGCGTGTGTGTGCGAGTGTGTGTGCCTGTGTGTGTGCGCGCGCGTGGGTGTGTGCGTGCGGGGGGGAGGGGGGGGGGGTCTGGTACAAGCATGCGTGAGTACGTACGTGCGAGCACTTGCGTGCGTTTGTCCGTGTGTGTGGGGTGTGTGTGTGTGTGTGTGTGAGAGAGAGAGAGAGAGAGAGAGAGAGAGAGAGAGAGAGAGAGCGTGCGTGTTTCGTGTGTGTGTGTGCGTGCGTGTGTGTGTGCGCGCGCGCTTGCGAGTGAACTCTTTCGTGCGTGCGTGCTTGCATATGTATAAGTGTGCGTGCGCGAGCATGTGTGTCTGTTCTCGCATTCGGGCGTGCGCGCGCGCGCGCGCGCGCGCGCGCGCGCGCGCGCGCGTGTGTGTGTTAGAGAGGAGGGAGATAGAGAAAGAGAGAGCGTGCATGTATGTATATGTGTGCGTGTGTGTGTGTGTGTGTGTGCGCGCGCGCGCTCGCGAGCGTGCACGTGTCTCCCTGTGCGTGTGTGTGTATTTGAGCGCACGTGTGTGTGCGTGCGTGCGTGTGTGCGTGTGTGTGCACGCGCACACGCAGCCTTACGTGTGAGCGTAGCCGTAGAAGTATATGTATCTGTGTGCATGTGTGTGTGTACCTATGTAGTTACTTGAATAAAATGGCTGGTCAGAAGATGATGATTACAAGAAAAAAAAATTATATTAAATAAACGAAAATAAAAGGCATAAAAATCATGGAAAATTAAAAGAAAACAGAATTGGATAAATCAAAAAGCAAAATATGCATGAAATAAGTATAAAATGACTTTTTGAATATGTGTTTAAATGTGATGGCAAAATACTTCTCCATGTGATGGAAAAGTATTTTGCCATCACATTTCAACACATATTCAAACATCTATGGAGAGAGAAAGACGGGGGGGGGGGGGGGGGGGGGGG
>JAMYXO010004809.1:0-16720 GCA_033310375.1 Conus canariensis | reverse complement strand
TAAAAAAAAAAAAATTATGGCAATAGTTTGGGGAATACCTTTGCCTTTGTAAAGGGGGACCCAAAATTGTCTTCTAAGGTTAGCAGAGCTTCGGTTAAACAAATTTGTGTTTTGGCCCCGTAATTAAATCAGTGTATTATTTTCTTTTTGGGTAAAGGTTAGCTGTGGATAGGGTCCTTTTTTTTAAATAGTTTTTGTCTGCTTTTGTGGTTAGAGATGTTTCTTGATGTTGTGTTGAAATTGAAGTGTGTCAGTTTCCCCCTGTATCACTGTTTCATTTAAAGGTTGTTGGGTGCTTAATGATTGTTAAAGTGAAGCCTAACAGTGATGTTTGCATACAGACAAGCATTATTGCGCTTTGATGAATCATTGACCTGGTGTGTGGCTTTTCTTTTGGCATTTGCTGTTTATTTCAAAAATTGGTTTTGGGTTTAATTTTATTTGATTGGGGTTTTGTTTTCGAAAATACCCTAAATAATACATGGATAATTGTTTTTCATGGTGTGCTTTTTAATGTGTATTTTTTTCACCAGAGAGAATTTCTTTCAAAATGAGAGCATGGAGCGATGTGATGCTTGTTGTCGTTGTAATAGAATAATTCCATTTTGTGTATCTTCAGGAATGTTAACATTGTGGGGAAATGCATTTGTTCTTTTAAAAAACCCCAACTTGAACCAAGCCTAAAGGGATTCAAAAATCAGAACCCAAAGAAATCACAGGTGCACTCAAGTCAACTCGATCCAACCCATGGCACTTTAAAGGATTTAGACCCTCAAAAGTAGATGAAATACTAAAAGTCCCCAGCAAGCAGCCAAATTAAAGAGGTAAAGATTCCCCATAAACAAGAGAAGTTCGATCCCCCAAAGTGCAGACTGAAGCGCAGGCTTTGTGCACAATGCGCGGGGGATTGGAGATGGATCTGAACTTTAGAAAAAAGGGGAACAAGACAATCCCCTCCACTGTTCAGTCCCATCATGGAAAAAAGTTGAAATATTCCCAGAAATCAGGTCACCATTCCTGGCATTCTCACAAAGGGCCACAGTCAGGTAGGGGAAAAGCACCCCCCTTTGGGGATAACAGAGAAAAAACTACCCCAAAGGTTTGGCCAAAAATGCCCGTACGTGGCTCCCAAAAGAGGCTCCAAGAAAGCGGTGGAAAAATTTTTCCCTAAAGTTGATGTGGAAGTCCTGTCCGCAAGTACCCCGACTGGAAATTTTTCCACAAACTTCAAGGTGAGGCGATGCAACAGTCAGCGCCAGAACACTGTATGAAAATTGGGGGGCCATTTTCCAGATAATTTTCGCCGATGCTTTGTCAGTATTGCGGGCAGTTAAAAATCCTGAAAATAAGGAACTCGATCCCTTGTCTCTGCCCTGGTCTTTCTGCAGAGTTATGGAAATGTCATCCAGTGGTGCCTCACTTTGAAACGTATAGGGCAGTGGGGAAGTGACGATAGCAAGGAAGGGGACGCAGCCTAACTGGTGCAGGAATTTTCCCTTTGTAGCAGCCAAAAGCATCATAAGGAAAAGCAAAAAAGAAGATGGTTGTTGGTACCAGACAAAAACAGTTATCTTTAAAAGAAGGCTACTCACTGTGTGATAGCTTTGTAGGCAAATGGCCGCTTTTTCAGCGCAAGATGCTTGGCAGCACCAGCTTCAACAAGAAGGGTGCAAATACGTGCTCCCCCAGACCGCCCAAGTGGCATTGTGAGCTGAGGATGGGGCACTCCATATAAAACACCCCATGTTCATATTTTCCGGTTGGAAGTCTGCGGATCCCCCTGGGGTACAGCTTCAGTGATTGTGGAACACTACCTGAGGGGCAGTCCCAACATTAAAAACTAAGAACAGAGACCCGGCCTGCCCAACAATCAAGAGGGAAAAGCTTAGAATCGTGGAGGGCTCCCATACAGCAGCCTTTGTCGTGCCTTGGGCTTTGTTGAGAGTATAGAAGAAAAAGAAAATTTTTTTAAAAACATAAAAAACAAAAGCAGTTTTGTTTTGGCTTGACGTCAACTGTGACCAAAATGGAAATGTGAAGGGTATCGCAGTGCATCCTTGAATGTTTTTTTTTTTTTGTTTTAAACTTTATATTGATTGGCCGGTTTGAAAATGGTCATGCTGTATTTGCCCGTGTGAAGAACATAAACATCCGCCCCTGATTTTTGACTGTAAAGTTTTTTTTTCCCCCCCGACCCCCTACATCCCAATTCTTTTCAGAAAAGACTATTTTGACTTAAAACATAGAAGAGTACAGTTGTCGAAGGTTACTCTTTATTCGACTTACTGTACCAGTCTGCTGTTTTAGAATTGAAAAAAAAAATATGGTTTAAAATACGCATTTTATTCTTTAAAGTTTTTTTTTCCACCCTATTGTTGATTTGATGTATTCTTTCGAATCACAGTGCCTGAAAAATATGTACTTTTGGCATTTTATTGTTTGTGGCTTTTGTTGACCTTGTCCGATCAGATTTTCCCCCTTGCCGATTTTTTGGGGTGGTTATTGAGAAGTTCCACTGACCCCGGGGAGTTCTGGGTTCTGTTGTTGATGTTGTTTGTTTCGGAAAAAAAACATCCCCAGACCGTTTAAAAGAGAGATTTTCCTGGTATTATAGTTTGTTATTGAAGGGCAGTGGCAAAATTCGGTTTTGTTCAACTGTGGGGGCAGTGGAAAATGATGTTTTGTAGAAAGGGAAATGTTGTGAAAAAAACCCAAAAATGGAACTGTTTGCAGTGTTGTTGTTTTGGTTGTTTTACGTTAAGGGAAGCTTTAAAAAGTGTGTGGTTTTTAAAAGAAATTTTTAAGACATGTACAAAGATGCTCTGATCTTTAAATCAAGAGCGGTTATGAATGTTGGCTTTTTTGGGGGGCCAAAATTGGGGGTTTTTGGATAGTAGATGTTTATTGTTCAAGGAATCCGATGATGATTTCAAATGACAGATATATTGAAAGTTTGTGAGTCAGACAACTTACATTTTCTGAGGAGTCCTGTACATCACGAGGAGTTCATTTAAATGTGATCGATGAAAGGGTTTTCACAGCCTTACTCACAGATTAAATAGGTGGTTGCCAGAAAGCTGACATCCACTTAAATCAGCAGATTTGCCCTTAAAAATCCCATTGTCGCCAGAGATCTTTCAGGAACAGAGTTTTTTGGAAGTCTCCATTAGGCACGTAAATCAGGTCCTTTTCTCATGAAGTATGGATTGGGTAAAATGTGAAAATGAGAATCGTGAGGGTGCCCAGGGGAAGGGGGGGGGGGGGGGAAAGGGGAATAATCGAAGGAGAAGTGGAAAAGAGCTAGTGGGATTTGAGAGTGTGGTCGCATTTTTGGTTTTCCTGGAACTTTTTTGCAAAAAGCTGGCAGTGCAGGTTTGTAGCCCGAAATGCACACAGTGAAAAATTTGTGTAATGCGGTGGTAAGGGGGGCACTAAAAAGTAAAAGAGATGCAAAAAGCTGTTCAAACAGCGTTTGGTTTTGGTGGGGGTTGGACCAAAAAGCTGATGATAGCTTTCAGTGTTTAGATCAGGGTTGAAGTACATGCTTATCCAATTGTCAGGACAAAAAAAAAAAAAAAGAACTTTCAGATGGGTAGATGAAAATTGCTGTTTTGCTTTTCCATTGGACAACCCAAGTTTTGACTGTGTCAGTGGGGGGGTGAGGAGGTAATTCAGTGATGACCATTCCCTTCCCCCTCACTTGTCATTTTCATAATGACAATCTGTGCTTCCTTCGAACTGAATCCCAGCAGATCTGTCTCAAGAGCGGGGAGTGTTTTTTTTTTTTCTCTCTTTTTTCTTTTTTCTTTTTTTTTGTTGTTGATAAAATGTGTAGCAGCTTGCAGGTATTGCGTTTGTCAGTGCGGGAAAAAAACAGATGTGTTTTTCGACCCGTTTTCACAGGGAGAGAGTTTCCACCTTTTGCAAATTTTAAACACTGTGGCGTTGGTTCCCGTAACAGCATTAGTAGGATGGGAAATATTGTAAATTTTAATCAGGGGTTTTACATGTTTGTAAAACCCAATCTGAAGGAGGGCAAGTAGAAATTTGGGAGACAAGTCGATTCTGTACTGTGTATCTCAAGGAAAACTGAAAAATTTGGGGAAATTTCTAGCCCTGAAATTTGTGTCAGATCGCACCATTTTGAACCCAGTGCAGCCGTTATAGGTTTGGGGGAGTAGCTTTAGTAGGTGCCGGAAAGGACTCCACGCACAAGGATTTTGCTATTTTGAAATTCGTGCTTGAAGTGCATTGTTTAAAACGTATTTGATTCCTCAACCCCCACAATTTCCCCACAAAGAACTTCAGGCAGTGAAACAACTGTCTTTGATGCCAGTGTGGAAAAATTTCCCCGTGGGGGGACGGCCTTTTTACCCAAAATTGGGGGAGTGAGGGCAGGGAGATAAGTAAAATAAGTTGCTTATAGCCCAGCCGACGCAAGGGGGCCCCTAGGGGTTCACCCCGTTAAAATCAATCACGTTTTAGGGCGGGGCTTTTTTTGAGAGTAGCAAGTTTTAAATAAAAGTAGGTTTTTTTGTTTTTGTCTGTTCGATATTTTGCCCGTTTCTTTTTCGATAGAGGGATAAAAAGTCAGGTTTTGTGTTTTATGTCTGTTCGTATTAGCCTGTTTCTTTTATCAGAAGAGGTATAAAAGTCAGGTTTTTGTTTTTTTGTCGTTTGATATTAGCCTGTTTCTTTTATCAGACTGAGGTACTGTAAGGTTCTCTTGGGTGCTCAAAAAAGAACTTTTTGACAATGGAAAAGAAAGAACTCTTTTTTTAGTGTACATGGGTGCAGGCACATGTTTGATGTCTTTCACATGTCCATTTGCCAAAAATACGCTCACAAGCTTGCGTGGAGCATACATGGACACATGCCCCCCCCCCACACACACACACCCCAAAACCCCCACCACACACACACACACTCTCGCCCAAACCCAGAGGCATAATGCAATCACTAACATGCCCATCAAACCCACCAAACCAATATTTCCCACGCGCGCGGCACACACACACCACAAACCCCAAAACACAACACAACACACACACACAGGCATACACACCCACACTCACACTAACAGCCCATCAACCCACCAACCCCCATATTGCACTCATGCACACAACCACACAACACACACACCACCCCAACAACCCCAACACACACACAGGGGCATACACGCCCCCCCCACACTAAATGCCCATCAAAAACCTCCAACCCCCTACTTACAGCATGCACACATAACCCCGCCCCTACACTTGATTCATAAAACTGTTTTCCTTGTAACGTTTTCACTTTAAAGTTTGAAATTTTTCGGAATTCTTTTCCCAAAAGGGCTGACGCTTCCCGTTTTTCATTTGGGTCTCACTCAAAGAAACGCCCCCCCCAAAATTGTATGGGGACGTTACATGTTTGCTATTTGTTGACAGTGGAGAGGAGTTGCTGTGGGGGGCTTGTTTGATTATGAAAAAAGGCTGGGATGATTAAAGGATGGTGGAGCAAGTGAATGCAGTTGGAGTTGTTTTATCCCGTGTACTTTGAAATAACAGAAAGTGTTTAAAGGATATGTGAATGTTCTACATGATAAAAATTTTTTTTTTTTGTGGAATTTTTAAGATTTGATTTCTGTTCTATTTGACACCTTAGATGCAGAGCGGTGTGCCCAAAAATTTCTTCAGATGGTTTCAGGGAGATGGGGTCGCGGTACCTTGCAGAAATGTTTGCAGGTGAGTCATGTTGTGGAAAAAAATACACATTCATGCTGAAATTCACAAGCCCTTTAAAAAAATTTTGGAATCTGACACCCCTAGAAAGAATGTTGAGGGAAATGTTATCGACCTGGTGTCTCCCGTGTTACCCATTTCCAGACATGTCAATATTTGCTTCCTTACATCGATTTCTGCCCTTTTTTTTTTTTTAATGTTAGTTTAACCTCTCATCCGTCATCCCCCTCTATTCTGTTCCCCTCCCCCTTTTCCCTATGTTCCCTTTCCCGCCATACAATTCTCATTCAGTGGGTCCCCCTCTCCTTTCCCCTTTTTGTGGTTTATCTGTTGATAGAAAAAAGGAAGAAAAAAAAAAATGATGAAAAAAAAATGAATGGATCACATTTTATCAAGAATTGTAACAGTATATTTGGAACCCCCCCCAAAACCGCACCACATGCACTTTTCCCGTCTTTCACCGTTTTTGTTTTGTTTTTGTTTTGGGGGGGACCAAAAAAAAAAAAAAATTTAAAAAATTGTCTGTCTTGGGGGCCGAGGTGCTGTCAATCTGATTCATTTGTGTCCCTGGCACTGTATTTCCTACCATTCCTGGGTTTCCCTTTGGGTGCGTGGGGTGGGCTTTTTCTTTTTTCTTTTTTTTTTGTGTGTGTCTTTGGCATTCTCATACACATGAGTGTGCAGTTTCTTTTGTGGGTAAGTGCCATGGTTGAGTACAGGTGTGAAAAGGTGTGCATGTCAGAAATCTGCGGAGGCGTTTCTTTGACGGAACATTGGTTTGGGGGGAATTTGGTGTGGACAATTTTGTTTTTGGCAGCCGTGCCGGTGAGTTGGTTTGGGGTGGCTTTGGTGGGGTTTTTTGTATCATGCTCTTTTTCCTTTAATGGGAGTTTTGAAACAACCCGGGGAAAAATTGTTTAAAGAATTTGGTTTGTTGGGAAATACTACTGTGGCAGTGTTAAAAAGATTTGTGAGGCTGTTGAATGGAGATGCACTTCAGGAAATATGCGAGGCACTGTACGGAAAACTTTTAAATTTTGGCTTTTGTCTGCGCTTTTTCAAGGGATGGGTGAACACTGGGTGGCAAAAAAGTTTGACAGGGAGATTGTTTTTAACACACTTAATGGTAATCCAAAAAAAATTTTTAATTTAGTGGATCTGAAGTAGAACAGGAAAGCAACTCTTTTTGGGCAGATCTGCATGAAATGCAGCATGTTTGAAATGGGGGGGAAAAAAAGTTCAATGTGCACACACCCCAAAAACCGCACTTACAAAAACTTCACAACAAACACACACACACACACACCACACAACAATCCCACACACACACTCACAACACCGCACAGGCACCAAAACACAATTGTTAAAGAATAAGAATTTGTATTGAAATTGTTTTTTGAAATGATATTTTACTTAACTTAATAATTGTAACTTTTGTATGCAGAGTCTGGGTTGTTGTTTTTCCCGGGGGCCCAAGTGTCCACAGGAATAAAACCCGCTCTTATATTCAACGGCCCGCGTTCAAATCGACCCGAACAATGTATAAAAAATTTGTTGATGGTGAGTTCAGCCGTACAAAGTGATCAGTGATCTCGCCTTTCCAAGTAATTCAGAATGTTTATTGATTCAGAAGGAAGTTTATTCAGGAGAGGAGGGGCTGCTCACCAAAGGGGTTTGGATAAGCAATTATTTTCTTGGAAGTGGGCCTGCGTAAGTTAGATTAAAACAGGACCGCGAACACCACGGAAATAAATCGGCGCAGTGCTGTTTTCCCCTGGTGGGTTTCCTTTGACATTGATGCTCCCTTTTGGATTGGTGGGGGTGGGTGCTGGTTTGGGAAGGATGGTGTGGTTTTGGAAGGGGAGCCCGAGGGAGCGATTGGGGGGTACCACTGAGGTGGCGAGAAAAACAGGGCCGAAAAACGTGAGGAGTTATGTCGGAAAAGAGATTTTGCATAGATGTTTATCTTCAGCGCGGACTAGGACTGCTTTGTTGTGAGTGTGGGGAAAGGTTTTGGAAAAGATGTTAAATGTTATATATAAGGGGGGGGGGGGGGGGGGGGGGGGGGGAGGGAGTATTTTTATTTTTTTTAAACTGCTTTCCCAAAAAGTAAAGACTTGTTCTTTTTACCCCGCAGTCTGCAGAATGAATTCTTTGTTGTAAATTTTTTTTTCTGAGGGTCTTTAAAGTCCTGTTATTATGAGTGACCTGGGGTGGAAGAGCATGCTGTCACAGTGTCAGGTGCAGACTGCACCAAAATGGACTGTTTTGAGGACTGTCCCCTTTTGGGGTGGAAAAAAAAGTGGCCAGACTATGTTATTCATGATGCAGCGCTACACACATTTTTCTTGTCGTTTTCCCGGTCTGCTGAATTTGATAACCTTTTTAGAGGTAGGAGGGAGAATCTTAGAAGTGAGTGATAGATATGTCTGGATTTTACTGTATTTTCTTAATTGTGAAACATTTTAAAACTTTTACTTTTGGACTGCTTTAAAACTGAAGTCTAATCGATGAAATCTCTTTTAGATTTTTTTTTTGCAAGTACAAACATTTGTGTGTGACAGAGTCTGCAGATTCCCCCTAAAATTCACCCCTGGTGAGTCCAATAGCGGAGAAAGGCCTGGGAGCGGCAATAATTAAATCTGCCTTCAAGAGGGTTGTGAGGTTCCCTCATGCAGCTGGGGAGGGTTTTCATATTTAAAACATATGTTTTCCATTTTCTTCATCTTCAGTTTTTTTTTTTTTTAAATCTTTGCCCAAGTCAGTATTTAAGATGGAAAAATTGTTAACCTTTCATTGTTTTCCCCCACTACTTAAATTTTTCAGCTCAAAAACAAAATTTAAAGACATTTTGCCTTCATTTTGATTTAAATAAGACTTTTTTTTAAAAAAGACATTCTCTGCGTTATTTTTATTTTTGATCGGGACTGGTCATAACCAAATTTTGGAAGAAAAAAAACAATGTGCGCCGAAAAAAAGAAAATTTCAAGACAAACACGGTACGTTTTTTCCTCTTTGGTTTTGTGTGGGCCCTTTCCCTTATGCCAAAATTTGTGGGAAAATGTTTTTTTTTCTTCATTTTCTAAAGTTAGGATTGTTTGCTTACCTGAAAAGACCAAAAAGGTTTTAAAATGGTTGTGTTTTTTTGTTTTCATTTGTTTGTTTCTTTTGTTGGGGGGCATAGTAATTTTTTTTTCAAGTTTGTTTCAATTTCAAACCTGCAGTTACATCATTTTAAAATAACCAGTTCTTTTTGGAAAATTAGCTCCAGAATGTCTTAAGGAACTCTGTGCACGTGTGTATGTTGTGATTGTTTTAAGTGTGTGTTGTTTTTTATTTTTTTCTCTGACTGAATGTATTGATGAAGAGAAAGATTTTTTTTTCTTGCTTTTCTCTTTTTAAATTTTGTGTTTTTGTGGGAACAGTTTTTTTCCGTGGGTCCAGTGGGACAATGTGGGTTTGGGGCCGGCCTTGAACATGTATCGCTTCCCCGCAGTCAAGGGGAAAAAATATACCAGAATTTTACAGGTAAGCTCACACTGGAAACAGGAAATTTGTCTTCAAAAATTACAGTTGGGTTCACTCCCTGCATATGAAAACTGTCCTCAGAAATTATGATATTTTCCCCCCCATGGATGGGAAGTTATGTTCAGAAATTAATGTAGTTTGCTCTCACCGTTTGGGAAGTTTTGGAAAGACTGTTGTCAAAAAATTCTTGGTGGTTCAGTCATAAAATTTGAAAAGAAATTTACAAGTGGTTCAGTGCCATCGGTAGGAACTTTACCTCTTTAAAGGAATTCTGTAGGATCAGTGCCATCGGTGCAACTTTTACCTCGTAAAGAAAATTTACAAGTAGGGTCTCCCTGGGTAAAAAATTTCCTGGTAAGAGTTTCAAGTGGGTCAGTCCCCTCGGTAGAATTTACCTGTAAAGAGATTAAAGTGGGGATCAGTGCCATGGTAGAAAATTTCCCTGGGGAAAATGCGTTGTTCATAGCTTTGATGTTTAAAAATTGGCCTTAAAAATTACAGTTTGTTCTTTCCCAGTGTAGGGAAAATTTTTTCTTCTTTTTGGGCAGGTTCCCCGTCTTTGATGGATAATTTTCTTTACAATCCATGTTTGATTTTTTGTCGTTGTTGGAACCTTTTCTAGAAAAAAATACAAAATCATTCCATTTATGTAAAAAAAGACTCTTGCTGTGAGAGAAAATTTTCCGCAGAATGCCAGGGGGGTTCTTTCCCTTGAGGAAAAAAATTTGACTGAAATTTCATTTAGGTTACTGCCTGGATGATTTTTTTTTTTTTAAATCAAATTTTTTTTTTTTTTTTTGTATTTCAAAAGTGAATTTTTTTTTTTTCAGTTTTTAGGATTGCAGGATGATAAAATATTATTTATATTTAAAGGATTAAATATGAATGGTGCGTGATGAAAAATTAAATTTTTTTTTTAATGAATTCCATAAAAAGGCCTTTCCCATGATGGGGGAAATTTCTTACAGGATTTTAATGTTGTGAAAAGTTTTTAGAAAAAATTAAGTGTACCCGCTGCCTTTGACTGTCCCAAATTCCTCAGAAATAGTGAGGGTGATTGACTTGATTAAATCATTGTTTTCCTCAGGAAAGGGTGAAAGGGATGCGAGTTGGGAAGTTTCCTTGAAATTTATCTCGAAAATTTTGAGGGGGGGCCCCCGTCACTTTTTTAAAAATGTTATTGGAAATTGTCAGTGCATTGTTTGGTTCCTGTGAGAAGGAAGTTTACATTTTACCCTTTCCCCCCCTCCTCCCATCCCCGGAAAAAATGGTTTCCCCATTCAGTGTTGGTGTCTTTCGCAAATGCATGGGTTTGTGCGTGCACCCACCAATATAAACACACACAGTTTACTGATGAAAAAGGCTCACCAGCATGCTGTTCAGATTTAAAATTTTTTTTTTGTGAACCCTTTTGGGGGGGGAGGATTTAAAAAAAAGGCATAATTTTTGGAAAAAAAATGTAATGTGCCCGGGTGGGGGTAAGCCAATGAGGTGGCAAGAAGATGAGACAAGAAAAACAGAAATTATGTTGTCGAAAATGAAATTTAAAGCTGTATTCATGCAAAATTTCGAAAAGACGATTGCTCTTGCAGAAGGAGAGTTTTTGCCCTTCAGGTGAAATCTCCTTTGAAACCCTCAGAGGCCTTGCCTAGTCTGTGAAAACCCCTGGGTGGAATAAGGTGAGAGAGATGGGGTGAGGAAGGCGGGGAGCTTCAACATGATGTTCAAACTCTCACCCCGTCTAAGGCGATGATTTAGAACTGGCCCGTGTTTTTGTGTTGGGGTATAATGCAGCTGTTGTCATTTTTGGGTTTTTTCTCCCTTACGTCCGGGGAGGCGTCCAAATTCCCATTCCATCAGGGAAAAGCCCTGATCGTTTGGGGAAAAAATTTTGTATATGTTTCCAGTAGACTTCTAGAAATCACAGAGCAGACAGCTGCAACATAAATGTATCCAGCAAAAAAAGTTCGTTTCTGAAGTGGAGCGGTATTGGGGGGGGGGGGGTTATATAAGAAGTGGAAAATGTGTGCTGAGAAAGAACAAGGAAAGACTGAAAAAACGTGTATTTTTTTGTAAAGTGGTGCTGGGAAAAAGTTGTTGCGGTTTTCGTTTATTTGTTTGTTTTTAAAAAAATCGATTAAAAGAAAAAACGGGCTCGGGACTTCGTACCCCTATGGCGGGTTCTTTTTGTGTGCTTGGTGTACCCGCAGCCTTACTCCACACTACAAGTGTTAAAAATTCAGCCTTCGCCTTTTCAAGGTCCCCAAACAGCACCATATTGGACTTTGAAGAATTACACGCTAAAAAATTGAGCACAGAATCAGTATAATGGGTTATACAGGTAAAGCGCCTTTACCTTTTCTTTTGATGGTTCGAATTATTTTTCCCTACATTCCCTCCGTTTTTCCTTGATGATCGAATTTTTCGAATTCCCCTGTAAAACCCAAAAGCAGCCGGTTCTAGGCATTTCTTTTTTGGGGCAAAACTCGGGAAATTTCCCTACCTTTCCTTAGTCTTGCCCCTTCCCTTTTCCGACTTTCAAGTTGCACTTAAAACGTATTGTTCAAAGCCTTTGCAGGATACCCCCTAAAAATTTATAAATTATTACATGTACTTGCACACTTTGCTCGTGTAAAATGAGTGTTCACGGTATTGTGTGTTTGTATGCAAATTTGTTAAAGTGTGTGTGTGGTGTGTGTGTATGTGTGTGCGCACGGAGGGTCCCGTGTGTGTGTTGGTGTTGTGTATGATCGTGAAGCAGAATTGTGTGTGGTGTGTGTGTTTTTGTTTTATTTTTTTTAAGTTGAATTGTTAAAATTGTAAAAGCGCCCTGTCCCTTGTTGGTAGGACGGGTGTATAAAAATTGTCCTCATTATTATATTTTTTTTTGCTTGGACCCCATCGGGGGCCTTCTACCAGTACCGATTTCCCTGCCCTACTTTTTGTTTTTTTTTTTTTCCCTCAAAAAATTTCATTTCATTTTTTTTTTTTAATTGGGTTTTAAAAATCTCATGGCCATCTTGGAACCCCCCATTTCCCCCCTGTTTGAGGCATGATAGATAAGGGGGGTTGTGTTGAGGTTTGGGCAGAATTGCTTGGGGAAAGAAGAGGTGGAGCTGTCCAAATGGGGCCTTCGTGGATGGTGGTGCGCCGCACCAAGCTGGTCGGAGACCATTTCAGAAGGCCACCGACACCCCAAGACAGCAAAAAGGTTAGTCACCTGTGGCTGCTCCTGTGTGTGTGTGGGGGTGTGTGTGTGTGTGTGTGTGTGTGTGTGGGGGCTGATGTGTGTGTGTGTGCATGTGTGTTGTGTGTACTTGTGAGTGTGTGTGAAAGGGAGTGGAGTGTGTGTGCGTGTGCGAGCATGTGTGTGCGTGTGTGTTGTGTGTTAAGCCCTGTGTGTTAAGCCTTTTTTGTGTTTTTCCCCTGGTATAAAGACCCTTTTGGGGTTTTTTTTATACCCCTTTTTTACAAAAAATACCCTGCCCCA
Organism: Conus canariensis; assembly: GCA_033310375.1. Lineage (NCBI taxonomy): Eukaryota > Metazoa > Mollusca > Gastropoda > Neogastropoda > Conidae > Conus > Conus canariensis. Next base: position 3,979 of record JAMYXO010004809.1, on the reverse strand, counting down.
ACCATTAGAACTACAGTATCAGTGTGTTTTTTAGTATATTTTGTGGAGGATAGAGTTACAAGTGGAAAACCCTTTTACCCCTTCCCACTGGGGGTTTGGGGGTCGTATTACAAGTTAGTTATTGTGGGTTGCAGTTGGTGCTATTGACCCCTCCATTTGTCTGTGTGCAGCCGAAAAAGCAAAAGAATGTGGACCCGATGCGTTTGGCAGCAAGAGGGGCCCGCATCCACTGGCGCCGGGCCTCAGCGAGTGCCGGACCCCGCTGAGCGCATCAAACGAAGAAAAAGGCGAGGGCCCTGGCCAAAAAAAGCAAAAACAGAATCTTTAGAAGAGGACAGAGTGCACAAAAGGGGGGGGGGGGGGGGGGGGTATTAGGGGTTTATGGTGTGTCACAGGGTTTTTGTGTGTTGCTTTGGTGTGTGAGCATGCAGCAGTTTGGTGCTGGTGTTGGAAAATGTGGGTAAGAAAGGGGAGGTGAAATGGGTTTAAACGAACATCTGCGTTTGTTACAAGTCTAAGGTTGATTTATTGCCTGTCTTGGAATGTCTGAAAACTTTTGGTGCAAAAGGGGATTGTTTTCTGGTGTGGGCAGCCCTGTGTGTGCGTGTTGCTTGTGTGTCTGGAAAGGAAGGGATGTACTGGGAGGAATGAAAATCGATTTGTGCCGATTTTAATTGATTAAATTTAATGCATCTGCATTTGGCAATGTTATAATTGAATGAAAATTTGCATTTTTGAAAGATTTTAAATTTATTGATTGTGTGTCTTCCTGAATGCCCTTTTTTAAAACTTGTGAAAAAGAAGAAAGTTTTCTTTGGATATTGGTCAAAAAGATGTGGAATGGGGGAAAACTATTTCCAAAACTTTCGCTGCCCTTTTTTGTGAAAAAGTGTAAATTTTGTAAAGGTAAAATAAAAAAATCCCCTGATTTAAATTAAAGTGCTTTGTGTGGGCGCCTTCGGGAGTGACCTTTTGTGTAAAATGGGGGTACGATTTGGAGAAGGGGGAAATTTGATTGATGTATGGTTTGTGTGGGGTGTGTGCGGCACATGCCTTGGGCAGTGATTTTGAATGTTGCCTTCCCCTTCCCCATTCCAAAGTTTGTCTAACTATCACTTCCTCGAAAATCCTAAAATGAAGTTCATCAATTTTTAAAATTTTATAATCATCACTTCATCATATACAATGATTTTCAAATTTCATGATATCATTCTTCATGCAATAAAACAGAAAAAAATTTCAAACCATCCCCAAAAAACCCAAAAGGGCAGAAAAACAAAACCCGCTGTTGTATATTGCACTGAGAAAATAACAGTTATTTCTCATGAAATTGTGCCAAATAGATTCTTTATACATCTGCGTGCATGGAAAAAGGGGTCAGTTTAACGATTGAATTAAAAAGAAAGTGATGAGCATTTTATGTCAAATTTTAAAACTGTTAATTGTTTGAGTTTCCAAACTAACCAGAAATGTGGAAAACTGAAAGGCAGGAAGTCTGTGTTATTTTCTAGAAACAAAAAGTTGAAAAATCCTGCTTGCTCTTCTGTTGGGTTTAAGTATGAATGAGATTTACAAGCTTTTAAGTGCGTGTTTACCCATTTTGATCTGGAGTCAATTTGTCATGGGAAAAAATTACATTGCTGCACAGACCTTGGTCTAACTGAATGACCCGGAAGATTTTGTGTGTGCCAAGGGAAGTAATAGGTTTGGCCCGAACAAATTTTGGGCAGAGAGGGATTTTTGGGAGTGTGTGTGTGTTCAATGATGTGGAAAAAACGAAATGTCAAAAAATGTTATACCAGAAAATTTTAAAGTTCCCTGAAAAGATTCGGGTGAATGATCCCAAATTCATCCTTCAGCATGGTTTTTCACCCTGATTTTATGGGGTTCCCCCTAAAAGGGTTTTTCCCCCTCTCCCCGTTTACGTTTCCTACATCTTGTTGTTTTCATTTCTTTTTTAAATCAAAAGTCAATTGCCCTTTATTTTCTTCATTTGTTTCTGACTTACGATGACTATAGGGGAGATTATTCATGTTTTACATATCAAACTTATTTTAAACATTAATTCAATTTCTCTTTTATTGCAAAATGATAAAAATCCATTTTTTGTTCCTTTTACATGCTTTGAAAAACCTTTTGTTTGGGATATATTCTTTCATCATGTCTTTGGTTCATGAAAAATTTTCATGCGTATTCTGCATTTTACACATTTAGAAAGCATACTTGAATGTATGCAGATTCAACCAGAGCTTTTTCCCAAAAAGTGTGAAAAGCCTTCTGTATGAAGGATGATGCATGCACACAACAAAAAAACGACCCCCAATTGCATCAAAATTAAGTGACGGTTTTTAAAATACTTTGGTGTCGAGTAAAGTCATCTTTTGGATGGGGTTAGAGAATCGCTTGGTGATTTTTTTCCCTAAATGAATACAGTAAGTGTATATTAACCCCGTTCACAGGCAGTTTAAAAATTGGTCAGTACAGGAAACAAAAAAGCATTCAAGTACACATGTGAAAACCTGTCGTCCCAAACTTGCTACTTCGTATTCCCGCCCAACTTTTGGTGTGTGCTGGCTAAGTTCAAACACTTGGGATCCCGTAAGTTTCTTACAGACAAGTATTCATGCTTTCATAACGCATTAAAATTTAACCCCAGTTCCTATAAAATTTGTAATTATCGATTTGTGCAAAATTCTCAATGAGTTTTTAAATCCTCGAGGTTTTTATATTTTTATATATGTTTATGTGTGTGTGTGTCTATTAAAATTTACATTATATTAGAACAGCCCAAAGGAAATTTCCCTTTGGAAAAATTTTTAAATGCGTTTTCTTTTATGGTTAGAGCATTTGCGCAGAGTCGATGGCATGATTTAACCATCAATGGATTGTTTTTTTTTTTCCAGTTTGAAAGCCGCCTGTCCTTAATAGCAGCACACTGATATGTGATCAGATGGGAAGGCTAAAGGGGGAAAGGGGTGGGATGGGGTCCCCCTTCCCCACTGCTGTGCCCCAGACCGGTGAAATTTTTGAGGTTCACTGCGTCAAAAGAACGGGTATGAGCAAATCAATGGAACCCTTTTAAGAGCCCTTTAAAAATTGATGTTGATTCAAAGGGTAGAGAGGTCTAATCGCTCGTACAATTTTAGATATCTTGTAAGTCTGTCTCGTCTTATCTCGCGCCCCTTTGCGGAATTCCCTTTTGGTCTGTTTTTTATTTCAGGAATAGTTTAAAGGTTCGTACATGATTGCGCTGCGATTTTTTACATGACCCTGTCGTGTATCATGGTCCCCCAATTGGATGGACGAGTTTTTTTTTTTCTAAATTTTGAGGAAATTTTCTTAAGCTTGCTATCTCTCGATTGTGCGCCATTCTTTGGATTGTCCATTTCTCTGTGTTGTTAGAAATGGAGAATGGAACCGTTTAATCAAAGGAAAAATACCGATCGGAGTAGCCCGTTGAAGTTTTGTTGGCTGATGCTCATAAATTGTATGTTTTGTGAAAGCAGGTCAGTCCGCCCGAGCTTTCTGCAGGAGGGGGGAGGGCTGTGCTGTTTTTTTAAAAAACAAGCCCCCGACTTTTCTTCGTCCAGGTGTCAATGCACGGAAGAACGATCAAAATGCCCCCGGGAGACCACTGTTGCAATTTAAAGGTATGTTGTGTGGAAGAGAAGTTTGTGTTTGTCTGGCAAAAAACACATTCAATGAAAAACAAAATGGCTGAAGTGACAGTTTGATTTTTGGGAAGGCTGGGTTTTTTTTTTTCTTTTAATTTTACATATGAAAAAAAGTTGCCTAAAGTTCGGTCGCCCTTCGGAAAATTTGAAATGAATCAGGGAGGGGTGTTTATGGCTGAAAGGGGATCACGTGAAAGTTGAAAAGATCTGTCGGACATATTTGGTTTATGAAGGTGGTGTGTGCATGTATAATGTGTGTGTGTGTGTTGTGTGGTTGTGTGCGCGTGCATGCGTGCGTGCGTCAG